>JAYEVD010000172.1:0-135000 GCA_036346405.1 Phyllostachys edulis
TTCGAAGCAGATGTCAAAGAAAAGACCTTGGTTCTTCACGAGATTACTCGCATCACCGAAGAAAAAGATCGAGAGGTCCAATCGTGGGAGGAGTGCTATATAAAGAGCACTGCCTCTCACCACAATGAAGTCAAGAAGTTAGATTCTCGACTAGTAGGTAAGCAAGCCTTTACCTGTGATCGGTTTTATTTTCTTTTCGAGTTCATTTTATCTGACTGGTCTTATTCTTTTCAAAGCAAGCAGTCGAAATAAAATGACTCTGTGAGGCTTCGACTCATAATCAGGAGGAGATGAAGTTCTTGAAGGTCAACCTTCAAGACAATATTTCTCTTCTGAACAATGTACTCGGTGGGCTTCATGCTGAGGAGATCACTCCTCGTGAAAACACAATGATTGCGCACTCGAGTACCATTGGTGATCAAGCTGGAACTTTGCAGGAGTTAGTGACCACTCCGAAGATGAACCAAGCTGATTTGATAAAAGAGGTGGTCAAAGAGGGAATAAGTTTAGTTTTAGCAAAACTTAAAGCTCATGACCTCGGTCTTAATCTCTAACCCATCAAAAGTGACTTATTGCTCTGCGAAGCGAAGCGGGCGGTTGATGAAGAAATCTGATCGATTGGCGAGGAAGTCATGGAGGAGATGCAAATAGGATCTCCCTCGTCAGAGTAGTCTGTATTTGAATCCTGTAAAGATAAATTTTTTGCTGTTGATATATATAATCCTTTCTTCGTCCTGCAAATCATCTTGTCGAGTAGTTAGTAACTCATAAGATAATGAATGGAAAAAGAGATTAAGACTAAGAATTGAAGTCATATTAATAACTTTATCCTAGCCCCCGACTATTTGCTTGGTTTATTTAGATAAACCAAGTAAATAGTATGAAATGAGTTTTCTTAAAAAGATAGGTTTATCTAACTTGTAGTTTTTCGATCTTGATTGTCTCGCACTGGTCGGAAGTGTAGGAATGAGTCGACACTAGGAAGTTCTTTCTAGTGGGCAGGACTACGAGCAGAAAGCAAATGCTTCGACTAGGCGATGTTGCCTTCTCCGACCAGTTTAATCAAATCAAGAACGGTCAATTTGAGTTAGACAAACGTCTGGAGTACCTTAAAAATTCGTTCAACTTATTCTAGTGCACTCGGTAGGTTCGCTCTGGTAGCAAGAGTTAGAAAAATGACAACGCTAGGAAGTTCTTTCTAGTGGGCATGACCACGTGCAGAGAGGAAAGACTTCGACTTGGTGTTGTCTCTTCCTCCGACCAGTTGAAACAAAACGAGTTTACCAAAAGTAGTTGAGCAAATTGGAAAACTGTACTCTGCTTAGTTTATTTTTCAAAAATGAATGAACAAATAATCTAAGATACTAAGAGTTGGCTTAAAAAATTTTGACCATATGAGTTGAACCCAAGTCCTTTGTATTGGCAGCAAAAGGGAGGAACGAGTCAACACTAGGTGATGTTACCATCCTTTTGACCAGTATAAAGGGAGACTGAGTGCTGGTCGTAGTAGGACATACGACCAGGGTGTTGTCGTAGAAAAACTTACGACTAGGCTCTGGTCGTAGGGAGACCTACGACCAGGGAATGGTCAAAAAATTGTCAAAGCACTACTCAAAGTAAGACAATAAAGATAGAACCTGATGCTTTATTGTAGGCTTAGTCGGTTACACATAAAATTTGCGTAACTGGTCATTGTTCCAGGAATTGGAGAGAATTTTGCCATCTTCCATTGCTAGTCGTCTGAGAATCAGTGTGCATATAACCCGACCAGCGTGTGAGACCTTCTCCTTTGGGGAAAGCTTGTTTTGATTAGACTGGGATTGAATTTTCCTCAATACCAAGTCACCTACAGGAAAGCTACGAGATTGGACTTTACGATCGTAGTATGTGCATAGGGCTTGTTGGTAGACTGCTGAACGGATTAAGGCTTGATTTCTCTTCTCTTCGAGCAGGTTAATGTCATTCGCTTGAAGTTGTTCCTGGATTGACTCATTGAAAGTTTCGACCCTTGTTGACCTAATATTTAGTTCTGGTGGAAGCATGGCTTCGGCATCGAAAATTAGGAAAAAAAAGGTATTTCACCTGTAGCCCGACTAGCAGTCGTGCAAACTGCCCATAATATTGAGGGTAATTCTTGTATCCAAGCCCCCGAGTGCTTGACAAGCTGGTCGAAGACTCGAGTTTTGATTCCTTACATTATTTGGCCATTTGCTCTTTCGACTACCCCATTGCTTTGGGGATGGGCAACAGAGACGTAACATAGCTTGGTACCCAACTCGTTGCAAAATTCTTGAAATTTTACGCTCGAAAATTTCTTACCATTATCTGTGATTATTCAACTTGGGACCCTAAACTGAGTGATCACGCTTCTCATCATGAACCGTTTGTCGCTTAGTTGTTATCGATCCAGGTTAAACCCGATCCACTTTGTGAACGTATCAATAGCCACAAAAAGAAACTCGAAGCCTCTTGGAGCTTTTAGAAATGGTCCTAGGATATCGAGACCCCAGGTCGCAAAATGCCAAGATAGAGAAATTGTTTGCAATGCCTGAGCCGGTTGGTGTATTTGCCTGCTATGAAACTAGCATTGTACATATTTCTTAACCAACTCTTTGGCATCGTAGAGAGCTGTTGGCCAGTAAATCCTTGTCGAAAGGCTTTTCCGACCAGCGTTTTGTAGAAAGCATGAGCTCTACAGATGCCCCCGTATATGTCGTGAAGGAGGTTTAGTCCTTCTCTCTGCGATATGCATCGCATGAGTACCCCTTGAGTGCCTCGTTTATAGAGGACTCCTTCAACCAAAGTATACATTTTGGCCTTTCAAGATAACCGATCTGCCTCAAGATCATCGTCGGGTATGGTACCCATCAGAAGATACTCATAGATGGGATTCACCTAGGTATCTTCGTATTCTAGAGATTTGTCTCAATAGGAGTTGTCTCACGTGTTTCAACGAGCGACTTGAGCTATTCAAGAAGACTCCTTTTGGTACTTGTGATCGGGAAGAAGCTATCTGAGCAAAACGATCTGCGAGAAATTATCCTTTCGAGGTATAAATTGTACCTCAAAACGAAAAAAATACTTTTCAAGCTTTTGAACCTCCGATAAGTACCAAGACATGGTCGGATTAGAAACCTTGGTACTCTTTTCGAGGCTTGATTCACGACTAGTTGAGAGTCTCCTCTCACAGTAGTTTGTCGAATCATGGCGCTTTCACTACTCGTATGCGGCCGACAAAAACCATGATACCCCACGTTGTTAGTAGCCTGAAAGTTTAATTGAATGACATACTTTAAGGTCTCTCCGTTAGGAGATTCCAGGACCACCCCAGCTGCCGAGCCACTTAAAATAAGTGACTAGTCAAAGTACATCATCCACTTGTCGTGGGTATCGTACTGGGGATCCTGAATAGGTTCAGGATTTGTCCATTCGGTGACAAAGTCTGCCAAGATCTGGGATTTAATGGCCATTCGGGACACGAAATGGAGGTCGAACTCCCCAAGTTCTACTGACCATTTTGCCATGTGTCACGCTGCTTCCCTATTCTGGAGGATCGCTCCTAAGAGAAACTTAGACGGCACAATTATCTTGTGCGCCATAAAATAATGCCGTAGTTTCCTTGAAGACATGAGAAGGGCATAGAGAAGTTTTTGGACTTGAGGGTAACGCCCTTAGGCCCGTGCAAAACTTCACTTATGTAGTAAACTGATCGTTGGACGTTTTCACGCTCTACGACCAGTACTGCGCTCACTGTCTGTGGTGTGACAGCTAGATAAATTAAGAGTGTTTCTTCTAGTTTCAGAGAAACCAAAACAGGAACACTCGTAAGATATCTCTTGGCATCCTCAAAGGCAGCGTTTGCCTCTTCTGACCACTCGAAACCCTTGTGCTTCCTTAGAAGTTTGAAGAAAGGTCTTCCTTTTTCTTCGAGTCGTGCGATGAAACGACTTAAAGCTGCCATGCATCCTGTGAGTTTCTGGACTTCTTTCTTCGTGTTTGGAGGGCGCATTTGCACGACGTCCTTTATCTTTTTGGGATTTGCTTCGATCCCTCGTACAGAGACGAGGAATCCAAGCAATTTTCCCAAGGAGACTCCAAACACACACTTCTCATGATTGAGTTTCAAGCGGTATTTTCTGAGGTTGTCGAATATCTCCTGCAAGTCTAAAACATTGTCACGACCCGAGCCTCAGAGAGGTCCGACGCCTGTCCTAGGAGCACCCGAAGGAAGGTCTGTGTGATCCGGACCTCGAGGTCAGCGACAGGAGCACTCGAAGGAGGTCCCGAAATCACAGTGAACAAAGTGGTAACATCCATCAATGCAACTTTATTAAAATAACAATAGAGTTGATTACAAAAGGGGCATACAGACAACAAGAACAAAATACAGCGAAAGCAAAAGCGGGAAGGCCCACGACTCGCCACAGGCGATCGTCACGGAGGTCATGACCTAGATATCACAGTCTTGGGGTCCTCGAAGACGTCCTCTCCTGCTCAAACATGTCAAGCAAGAGTGAGCATAACAACCGTGCTCGCAAGTCACACCTGTGAAGTAATAGATTGAATGCATGCATACAAGGATGTCCCAAGGGAGGTCTTATAGGGTTGTCTTTGCATAAAGCCAAGTTTATTTCCAAATACATTTACTAAGTTCTAAAGCAGTTATACAGTAACTAAAATTCATTTTCTAAATTGATTTTATAGTTGGATAACATTCATCAACAAGTGGTGAAGGATACCCTCCTATCACAAGGCTCCCAGCTCGAACCCATTTGGATAGACATCCAAAACCTTTTCAAAGAGGTCTTTTGAAAACAAAACCAATATCTAACTTGGAGAAGCTTTGCTAGCATGTCCTTGACCGTGGACACGGCTATTCGAATAGTTTTACACTCTGCAGAGGTGTGCAACTTTACCCACGAGACACGACTTCTTTAGTTTGTTTGGCGTCCGTCGATACCACCACTCACTACCGAAGGTAAGTGGTCTAGAGCACGTGACAAGGCCTTTACAACGCACCATTCCACCGCAGTTCCCCCTTGCTAAGGTTTCGCCTCCTGTGGATAGAAACCCACAGAGTTCATAGCCTCCTCTTGCGCTAGTGGGAATGCATGTACGTAGGTCGTGAAAGACCACCCACACAACCAGATGGAATGAACACGATGGAACATTGCAAATTAGTCAGCCAGGTCCTCCCAATTTCTAGACATGGGGTTGCACCGTGAGGCATAGCAAAATACACTCGAAGACCGGTCATTAACTGACCTGGGCGACTTCCACAGAGCCCTAGGCCTCGTCCATAGAAATGGATTGATCCCGTGCATGAACATGCACCCCATCTGAACAACCAATTCGCCCAAGTCCAAACCAGTTTTCCTTTTCTTTGCTTTTCAAATATATTTTCAAAACTGCCACGACAATCTAATGTCATGGATTACAACATTTAGACAACATTGGTCTTTTGGCAGTAAAACTTTCCAAATCAAGATTTTTGGTCTAAGCTTGACTAAGCATAGATTTTTGAAACATGCCTGTTCATACTAATGTACCAACTAGCGCTTTACTATGGTGACAAGGGGAGGTCGAAACAATAATTAAGTTTGGATGTACAAAGGAATCAGGAATAACTATCAAGTTAAAACAGGGATTTAAATTACTTGAATTCAAATAAGCATGCAATAATAATTTGAAGCAGAAATTAAATAATTTGAAGTAGAAATTAAATAATTTGAGATATTGGGTTCAATATGATCAAGGGTGTAACTTGTTTTGCTCGAAAGCTTGAGGGTCTTCTTCTTCGAAGTACTCGGGCTCCCCGGAGTCTTCGAACTCTACACGTGAAAACGAAGCGAATCAAACAAAGACCAAATAAAAACCAAATAAATTCCAAACAAAACGAACTAAGACCAACAGCAAGGAATGAGCTCTCAGGAGGAGGCCCAACTAGCTGGGAGGAGGTCCTGAGGAAACGACAAAAGGATACAAGAGGTCCTGAGGACAGTACGAATACTCAACAGGGTCGTACGAGGACTACAACAGGATATGACTATGCAGCGTAGTCATAAGAAGAATACAACATGATACGACTTACACAATGTGGTCTTAGGGTTGAATACGATTACGCAATGTAGTTGTAGGAACAAGGAAAAGAAATAGGGCACGGAGGAACTCACCAAGATAGATAGAGAGAGAGAGGGGGAAAGAGGCCGGAGAAGACTGGAGGAGGACGGCCACGGTGACGACGATGATGATCGAAGACCGCGCAGCGTTCTAGCGAATTCTTGGTAACGAGGCGGTTGAAGACGACGCTGGCTCCAGCGGTCTCCTTGGTGACAAAGCTTAAAGCACGGAAGAACTACCGAGAGCAAGAGAATTGGCAAAAGGTGATGATAAAGGGCTGCTTAGGCTTATATAGCCAGGGGAGAGTCACTGGAGGACTCAGAGGTGCACACGATCAAGGGCACGTATGATAGGACAAAGCATGTCGAGCAGGTGAAGGAGATGATGGGAGTAGGTGCTGCAGAAGTGACAACATTAAATGCGACACAACAGCATTTAATGTGCAAGGACAAATGTGTCAGAAGTGATACAACGAGAGGAAGGAGAAGGTGAGTAGGACTGACAGGTGGGACCTGGTCAAAGCTAAAAAGGGTGGTCAAACCAAAAGGGGAGATCTTGACCAAAGGGTGCCACGGGACTTAGGGAAGGTTGTGACCAAAAGGTGGTCGTGACCCAAAGGGTGTCACGTGACCTAGGGGTGCACGTGACCAAGGGAAGGTCTTGACCACAGGGGGTGGTCTTAACCCAAGAGATGTCACAGCAAAAGGGGAGGTCACGACTGAAGGACAAAAGAGGAGGTCACGACTCCAAGGGGAGGTCGCGACTAAACGGCAAAAGAGGAGGTCACGACCACAGAGGGAGGTTGCGGCCAAAGGGATAGTCGCGGTCCAGGAGGGTGGTCTTTGCAAAAAGACCAAGACCACCCGGAGGTTTTGGACAGAAGGGGAGGTCCACACAAGGGAGGTCTGGACCCTCGGATCCAAACAAAGGGAGGTCTGGACCCTCAGATCCAAACGAAAGGAGGTCTAAGGGTGAAAGAGCTGGGCCGAGGGAAGCACGGAGTGAACAGGGAAGGGGAAAAACAACACTAGAGAACTCCAACGAACTCGAAAGAAACCAAACTAATTTAGTTGAAGTTTGATTTAGTCATTTAAAGCTCTTTTTGAAAACTCAAATTAAGCTTTGAACTCTCATCAAAACCAAAGGGTTCTTTTTATTTTGAAAATTCAAAAGGACTCGAAAAAACTGGGATGTTACAAACATGATTAAGCCGTTTGATGCTTTTTACGACTAGATCATCAACATAGGCTTCTAAATTTCGGTCTAGTTGAGGTGAAAAAGTTGATTGCATCAAGCGTTGAAAAGAAGCGCCAATATTTTTTAGACTAAATGGCATTTTGACATAATGAAATGTTCCAAATGGAGTAATAAATGCAGTCTTTTCTTCATCTTCTAGACACATATTAATCAGATGGTAGCCAGAATATACGTCTAGAAAACTTAATGTTTCGCAACCAATAGTAGAATCAACCAACTGATCGATACGAGGTAAAGGAAAATCATCTTTTGGACAAGCTTTATTAAGATCAATGAAGTCTACACACATTCGCCACTTGCCATTAGACTTCTTAACCATTACAGGGTTGGCCAACCACTCTGGGTGGTTGACTTCTCTTATAAAGCCTGCTTTTAAGTAGCTTGTCCAATTCTGGCCTTATAGGATCTCGTCGATCAGGGGTAAATCTCTGTAATTTTTGTTTTATGGGTACTTTGTTAGGTCATAGAGCTAGCCTGTGCTCGATCACTTCCCTAGGGACTCCGGGTATGTCGGATGCTTGCCACGCGAAGACATCTATGTTTGCCCAAAGGAAAGCGATGAAGGCGTCTTCCTATTTGGGGTCGGAAGTATCCCTGATGCGAACAGTCTTTGAGGGCTCCTTTGGATCCAAAGGAACCTTCTTGACTTGGTCGTTTGGCTTAGGTGCAGCTTTAGGCTTCGACTGCTTGGTCGAAGGCTACCCTTTGTTTACTTCTCGAGCTGGTATCTGGCCAACCATCTCGAGGGATCAACAGTCACACGTGTGTGCCATCTTTTTATCACAATGAATTGTAATCACTCCTTTGGGACCTAGCAACTTAAGACATTGATACCCATAATGAGTAGCGATTAAGAATTTTGCCAAAGTTAGTCATCCGAGTATGGCATTATATGCCGTATCGAAATCGACCACATCAAAGGAGATCTTCTCTGTCCTGAAATTACTTGGAGAACCAAATGTTAAAGGAAGAGAAACTTGGCCAATAGGTTTGGCCGAAGACCCCGGTACAATACCATAAAAAGTGTATCGTACCGGTTTTACCTTAGTCCTAGGTACTTGCATCTTGTCCAGGGTACTCATAAATAGAATGTTTAACGAGATACCACCATCAATCAACACTCGATTTACTCGACAGTTGTTGATGGTGGGCTCGACCACGATCGGAAAGCGACCAAGTTGAGTGGCAGGGATCAGGCAGTCACCCTTCTCGAAGGAGATGGTGACTTCCGACTACCTCGGTAATTTATTGACAAGAGGAGAGTCAATGGAGTTTACCTCGTGTTCGACAGTCTTAAGTTGTCGTTTTGACTCATATGCCGATGATCCCCCATAGATATGCTCAATGGTGTGCTCGGAATCTTGGAATATTGGAAAACTCGGCAGTTATGAAGGTCATGGCCTTCTTTTTTATGGAAAGGACACCACCTAGACTTGTCGTTCTTCCGCTCGGGGCGTTTACATTTGCCTCAATCAGAGTATGGCTTGGAGCCTTAAGGATTTTTATCGCTCACGGCGAAGACCTCCTTGGAACTATTGGCTTGAAGCTTTTGGTCCTTTGCCTTGTTCTTGGATTTCTTGGCCTTTTTATCCTTCTTCTTACCACTTTCGCCCACCTCTTGAGGAACTTTCTCATCTCGATCAATAGTGTTGTTCCACTCGACTGCTTCAACAGCGGTAGTATATCAATCGGCCATATCGAAGAGTTTGGCGACAGTGCTAGGAGGATTTAAGGCGATATCCTTCGTGATCCTTCTACTACAGACTCCCTGCTTGAAAGCTCTGATGACAGAAGAAACAGAAACCTCAGGAATGGAATTTCAAATCTGACTAAAGCGTCGAATGAACTAGCGCAAAGTCTCATGGTCATTTTTGTCTCATCCTGTGCACGTCGTCCTTCTTCCCAGGGCGATGGTAGGTGCCCTGGAAATTTGTCAGTAGGAGGTCGCAGAGGTGCTGCCATGAATAAATTGACTCGAGTGGCTGATTTAACAACCACGATCGAGCAGATCCCTCGAGCACAGTAGGAAGGTAATTTGCTATTACATGCTCTCCCCCTCCTAGTGCTCAGATAGCGGTTGTGTAGATCTGGAGGAATTCAATAGGGTTTTGAGATCCATCGAATTTCTCCATATTCACTGGTCGAAACCGAGGCAACCAGCGAAATGCTCAGAGGTCGAGTGAGAAAGCCCGACATCCGATAATGACTTCTTGATGCCTTCTTTGCAGAAAAGAAGGATTGACGTCACCAGGTGATTGTACACGATGATACCCGGTCATAGGTGGACCCGAGCTGTGGTAGGTCTCAACCTTACGAGGAAAATACTCCTCGTATTCCATCTGCTGACGCAGATTTTTGGGTTGGAGTGATGAACGATCACCTCTCCTGGGAGCTTATTGGTCATCAGGCATTCGAGGAACTCTCCTTCGACTGGGGTAAAGATCTGGAGAGCGTCGTGATCGGTTGTCACGACGATCTCCATGTCGTGAGTTTTTCGAACGATTGGAAGCAGATGAGGTCATACCGTCACGACTTCTAGGTTGATGTCGGTGATGGTGCTCAAGTTTAGTCATCGTGCTTCGAAGCCTTTGCGTGATCTCTTCAGCAAAGAGGTCATAGCCAGGGGTTCGAGCAAGTTCTCGAGATGGGTTCTCCAGAAGGTCATTGATGTGCTTGAGTTCTTGAGTTTCCTCCGACTGATAGTGAACGGGACCAGACGGATTTCTCTGAGCTACGATTCTTCTCTGTTGGGTTGCCTCAGTGACGTTCATATTTGAGCCTCAAGCTTGCCTCAGTGGAGTATGAGTATTTCAAGAATCTTCTTCACACTCATCAGAGTGTTGACTTTGTTCATCGCTGGAGGTGTCCTCGTCATTGCCACAAGGGGTCGCAACGTGTGATCGTTGGAGAGCATCCTTAGTCCTATCTCTAGGAGAGTGATCGTCACCTGAGGGAAGGATGCAGACCTCCCGTTGATGATCTCTACCTGCGCTTGAGGTCTACTCGCTTGAGGAGTAGTCGAGAGACACTGTTTGGCGACTTGGAGCTAACCCCTCCATGAAGGGGAATTCCGGGTTATAACCGTCTCCGTCCATAGGTGAGACCTGCGATGGGATGGTCGAACTCGCAGGAAAAGTATGTTTGACCCCATCCTTTGTGGAGCTAACCTGAGAGAGACGACCACCAGGTGCTGATGAAGCTCCGGAATGATTGCCTCTAGGACTTGTCATGCCAGGTCAGACTGTCTTAGACGGAGCTGAACACTTGGAGGGAGAACCCTCGCCATGCTCTGAGCCTGTCTTGGTATAGTCCTGATTGTGGTCGGATTGACCCTTACCCTCTGAGGAAGCTGGTTCCTCATCCGGACGTAATGTTACGGGGGATAAGGATCACTCCTCAACTCCATCGGTGGTATGGTCTCCTGGAGAATGATCTCCGGAGGCGATATCACCATCGGATGATGCAATACCTGGCTCGTAATCGAAACCGGCATCCATGTCGATATGTGCGTAATTGGCCAAGTCAAATCAGTTCTCCTCGTTCCACTCTCCTGCCATGAGAGCATTAGAGTTGGAAAAGAGCGAAGGAAAGCTGATGACTCAAAGAACCCCACGGACGGCGCCAACTGTCGGTGTTTTAGAACCGAACTTACGTAAAGATTGTTTGATTTGGGGGCTCTCTAAGACTCAAATCACGCAGAGAAAGACGACACGGGGATTTTTATACAGGTTTGGGCCTTCTCCGGGGAGAATAACAACCCTACTCCTGTGTGTATGTATTGACTATGCTGGATTATAAGATCAAGGGAAAGACTTGAGTGAGGCGTCTTGTGCTCCTGATTCCTCTCTCTATCTCCTTCTGATGATTCTGCCTTTTATACAGTACTCGGAGCGTGCTGCTGTCCTTCCAGTCCAAAGGGCGCCTTAATGCTTCAGATGATGGAGCCGTTATTGGAGATTATTGTGGGGGTAGTAATGTTCCCACGTCGCGAGACAGTTATCACCATGATAGGGAGTTAAATCGTGCCATTATTTCAGAGAATAACAACGTAGTTTACTACCAATATCTTTAGATATGGTGCAAAAGATTCCCTGGTCGACTATGCCCACATGTCTGTAAGCCCCATCGACTAGAGACTGGTCGTAGAAAAGCTTACGACCAGATGATGGTCATAGAAGAGCTTACGACCACAGACTGATCGTAGGAGAACTTACGATCAGGGCATAGTCGTAGAAGGACTTACGACTATGGGGTGGTCGTAGAAGGACTTACAACTATGGGGTGGTCGTAGAAGGATTTTCGACCTCCAACTTCTCCCTTATGAATAATAAGGGGTATACTCAAGAACTATATGACGGTATTATTATCCATAATATGAATTACGGATAAATAATTAAATGAGGATTATTAGTTCTTCGTCAAGAATATATGGCTACTTCTGAAACTTGTAAAGTAGCTATTTGGTTGAGAGGTTTGTACACTAAGCTTTGTGGAGATAATTCTTGTACTGCTATATTTTGTGATAGTCAAAGTACTATATGTCTTACAAAGGATCAGATATTCCATGAAAGAACAAAGCATATTGATATGATATATCACTTTATTCGAGGTGTTATTGCTCAAGGTGATGTTAAAGTATGCATGATAAGTACTCATGATAATCCAATTGATATGACGACAAAGCTAGTTCCTTTTACTAAGTTTAAGCTTTTCTCAAGCTTAGTTGGTGTTACAGTTTAGTCCTAGAGATTAGTTGGCGCGCAGTGATTTTTTTTATCTTATCAAGGAGTTATTTGGTGATTGATGGTTCTTTATTATGCTACAAGAGGAAATTCGTCTCAAGGTGGAGATTGTTTGTTTGTGATCCGTGTGTGATTTGAATTTTCTAATATGGAAGTATCTGAAATATGCCATATTAGCGGATTAGTTTCCAACTTGGACTTTAAGTTCTTTTACCTTTATATACCTCTTGTAAACCGCACGAGGAGAGTTGACGTCTCATTGTAATCCCTGCATTTTGTAATCACTCCTCATATAGTGATCATCGTCGGTTGGCACCTGTAGTTTTTTTCTACAAGGGTTTTTTTGTGTAAAAATTTATGTCACCTTTTGTCTCTATTTTTCAAACAATACATGCGCGCCATACTGGAGAGTGGAGACGTCAAACTCTTGGGATATACGGCAAATAATTTATCTGCAGCAACTGACGAGGACCCTTTCTGTTTCAACTTGTTCATGAGTTTATTGTATCTAGTTGGTAGTTGGCAGCTGGCGTTTGTGCGCGAATGTAACAAGTTTCTTTTCTTTTTTTCTTTTTTGAAAAGGGCAGGAGCTCTGCGCCTCTGCCATCCGAAACTAATAAGTTTCCTCGCCCAGGTCTTTCGAATTTCGATGCACAGCACCCAGTCCGGCTAACCGCAGCTAGAACCGTTGTCTCAGTATTAGACTGCCAGTGATAAGAAGTACACATTTCACATTGACCATGGGCGATTTAACATTTCTGACGTTATCCGTTTAATCAAGATGCATATGTTCGAATTTACTATTGGCCAGACAAGCATATAAAGAACGTACAGTTTCTGTAAAGGAATGATTCAATCACAAGTCACAATGAACAAGCATATGACTAGTTTAGCTAGAAACAACGGCGGCGGCATGCTTTCGGTGTTTAATTAGCTGTTTGAGACACTGACTTTGGTGGTTGAGAGTTCGTATGTATTGGGCATGCTATTAGATTAAGTTCAGCAATTAGCACGTACCTTTCTGAGGGAATAAAAAGAACTAGTAAAAAAATTTGACTAGAAAAGTGTACAACAGTTTTAAATTGCACAGGAGTGTTGAACAGATTGAAGTCCTTGCATAGTTACATGGTGTCCCACTTCAAACTTTATTGGGCTTTGGCTAGTGGTGGCTGGCCGCCTGGCCGGTCCATTTTGGCCTACGAATTAAATGGATCGGGTCGTGTCGGTCTATCTACCGACGAGACAGTTCAGGCACGGTCCGATGGTCTTTTATGCCATGGGCACGTTTGGCCCGACGGATCAAGTTCGTCCTATTTAGCCTATTAGGCACGAAAGTTCAAAAGATCAGAAAAATACGTTGAATTCAGAAATATATATGAAAATTGAGAAAAATAAGACAAACATATAAAACAATATAATAACAAGCTTTATTAATATTCAAATGGCCCACCCTCTGCCCCTATTGCCTTCCCTCGCCCTCCCCTTTCCGTAGCCAGGCCACATGGGCCGTGTCGTGTCTAGTAGGACCTGGCACTGTGCATGGCGGGCCGATCCGTTGTGCCGGGTGCGCGGCCTAAGCACGGTCCGACCTGTCATGCCATGTTGTGTTTGGGTCTGGCCAACAGTGTCGTATCTTGGATCAGCCCGACTCATCTGGCCACCTCTAGCTGTGGCTTTCGTTCGAGATTCTCTTCTCTTCGGTGGTAGCGCACAGTACTTACATTAGCTGTGGCATTTCGTTTGAGATTCTCTTCTCTTCGGTAGCGCACAATACTTACATAATTACATTACAGCGACAGGATCCCACTAGTAAGGAGATGCCAACATACTAGTACATCTGTTCGTCTGAAATTTTGCACTCATCCCTGTTTTCTAAAACAATAATTGCAGTTATACAGTATCGCTTCCACTAGGCGTCCCGATGCAATGTTCTACTGCAAGAACATACGAACTGATAATTCGAGCATTCTCTACCTACTTCCATGAAGTTAGATCATATTTTATTTACTCGCGAGAAAAGACCAAACATAATGGAACGGCCGAAACACGACTTTGTCATCGCCGGCTGCGCAACAAGTTTAGTATATGCGCGCCATACTGGAGACGTCAAACTCTTGGGATATACGGCAAATAATTTATCTGCAGCAACTGACGAGGTCCCTTTCTGTTTCAAGAAGCAGGCGTTGTAATATTACTGTCGCAAAGAAGGACCCATGTATAATACTACTACTACGACATACTCGTTCAATTATCGACTTCTACTGATAATTGACACTATCAACAGACCCATTCCTCAGGCTCCACCCATTGATTGTGCCTTGAATTTATCAACACAACTCGCAGTACGCTTGTATGCACCCTGTATATTTACACACACCTAAGACCTGACTAAGCACCAGAAGCATTGCAGCATTCCAAGGCAAAACGCCCCTGCACCCACTACACCATAACTCAACAGTAACGATCTCTGAACGTTTTCAGGTGGTCATAAAAAATATGGTGGTCGCGGCAGGCGAGTTCAGCCGTGTGTTCTCGGCGTTCGACCGCGACGACGACGGCAAGATCTCGGCAGCCGAGCTGCGGCTCTGCATGAAGGCGGCGCTCAGCGAGGACACATCGGCCGAGGACGCCGAGGCTCTCGTTGCGTCGGCGGACATAGACGGCGACGGGCAGCTGGACGAAGAGGAGTTCCTGATGCTGGTACAGCCAAAAATGGAGGAGGACAGATACAGGGGACTAAAGGAGGCGTTTGGGATGTACGAGATGGAAGGCGAAGGGTGCTTCACTCCGTTGAGCCTAAAACGGATGCTGAGCAGGCTGGGCTCGCATCAGGACATCGAGGAGTGCCAGGCCATGATCTGCAGGTTCGATCTGGACGGAGATGGAGTGCTCAGCTTTGATGAGTTCAAGATCATGATGGATGCATAGCAGATTGATTATGATGTACCGCTTGTTAATTAGTTCAGCATGTTCTTTCATACGTGAATCTGTTGTGTACCCACATGTATGCATGCACGGTGAAATATTTTGCATGTATTGTGTGGACATTTTCCCATTTATCCTATATTAACTTGTTCATGAGTTTAGTTTCGTTGGTTTATATCAACCGCTCTGGCACCGCTTATTGTCGGTCGTTGTGTGAACAGCACTCGTAGCCTCGTAGGATTATTGAGATTAATTACCTGGACTGATGTTTAGTCATTTACCAACAAACTAAAACATGAACAAAACCATACAATTCAATTGGATTGTAGGGTGAATAACACGGTGAATTTGGTGAAGACGAAGGAGGTACAGATTGATTTGAGTTGGCAACTGGTTAGTCCGCAGTTCTTTAAACCTCTCCTGAACTTTTGAATGGCGACTCCTTCCGGGTTCACTTCTCTAGGGTGCAGTTGGTTGATAGAGTTATCCTTAAGGCTTAACAATCGAGAGGTAATGAGATTAAACCCCGGAAATTCCATAAGTAACCCACATAACTTGTAGTTAGTGGGACTCAAACCATACTCATTAACAATAACACACAGGTTGGACTCAAAGCGGTGCGACCAAGTTACAGGCTTTTCTGCAGGGAGGGGAAGGGGCTCCCGTCTAGCTGATCGTTTTGATCGGGAAGGTCTTGTAATTTGTGTGTTTTTTCCTTTTTTTTTTTGCTTCTTCTTCTTCTTTTTCCTTTTCGTCGTTTCTGTAATTAGCGTGTGTTTTCAAGTTGTTTTTTTCTCTCTTTTAGCTCCGTTCTGTGACTTGCTCCAATCTTTAATGCAATAATGGCGCTTTTGCCGTTTTCTAAAAAAAAATAACACACGGGTGACATACCAGTTGGACTAGCCGCCGGTTGGCTTTTGGCTTCACTTATGAGAGTTTTACTAGTAGATCAGCAGATTATCGATCAAAACACATTGAATTGTCACATAGATCAAGTGATAGTTCAATGGTGAAGACTGTTTTTTATCAAGCAGAAGGCAACAGGTTTCATTCAAAAATCCAACATTTTCTGTGTGACGTAGAAATATGAGTACCACACAACAGTTTTACAGTACTAAATTTTACAGTCTAGTGTAGGCTGTAAAATAAAAAATTACTATCAAAGCTGACTTAGTGTACATTTAAAAATTTCGAATCGTTAATTTTGGAAGTTTAACCTAAACCTAAAATTTAGAAGATCAAGCTTTCCCTAACCAAGAGTAAAAATTTCCTAGTAGCAAAAGAACACATTAAAATCGCCTAAAAAAGGAAGTCCTAAACTCACAGAAAAAAAAACTCAAAGGAGGCAAAGATGGTGATCGTTCAGAAATGCCGAGCCATTTCAAACTGAAACCACTTTTGGCCAGTGGACTTATTTTGACTACTAGCTATAACGCTGCCAAGAATGGTAAAAATTGTGCCTATTTCATGTCTCTGTCAGCATCCACTTGAGTGAGTTCAGTGGTTGCGTTTCGTGTACATTTCTCTATATAAAAGGAGGCAGGATTGAGCTCCCCTCAGGGTGGCCACGTCATCAGAAAAAAGTGGACCGTTGGATCGTCGTCGTCGTCCGGCCAGGATTGCGTGGAGAGCTCCTAATGGGATCTGCCATCCGATCGTGTCGAGTTCGCTGGTGGCTGTCCGACCGCGTCTGCCGAGGAACCCTAATTCCATCACGGCCCTCTCTCCTCACGCCCCACGTCGTGCTCCCGTTCCCCTCGCTTGTGTCCCACTCTGTCACTGCCTCTCCCCTCTGCCCTCCTCCTCCCGCTCCTCTGCCTCCCCTCCCCTGTAGTACCTTGAAACTCTTTAGAGAGAGAACGAAAGGGATTAGTGGGTTATTCTGAAAATAACCCTCTTGAGGATCCATGCGTAATTAGATAAAAGGGAATACGTGAAAACAGGATGTTTTGGAGTTTTTAGAGAGGAGTCATTTCCTGGGAACGGGTCGTGCGGGAGGAGTTGATTCGTACCAAGGTAAAAAGGGGAACGTAGGGAGAGAAATCAGAAACTAGAAACCCTAGCAATTTTTGTTCCTCCGTGCGCTGCCTCCAGCCGCTACCTCCAATTTTCACTCACCAAGCATCAGCCGCCGTTTTCCTCTGCCGCCGTAGCTGCTGCCGCATCGACACTAGTGTTCTGCTTGCTTGTAACGGGTTGTTTGCCGCATGTTTACTGCCATTGTGTGCATCTTCTTCACGCCAACACGTTTCCATCTGCTGCTATTATGTTGTTATAACTAGTAGAACCAATAGTGAATTGTAATTCAAGAACCTTTGTTCATGTTGGCGGAATATTGGAATATTCAAAAGTTGAATCTTGGTCAATTAGCTAGAGTATTACGAATGTGTATGTTGTGGTCGTGTAGGTGAAATGGAATGGTGTGGTTTAGTAAGTTCAAGATTGGTGAAGTTAATCACTTTAGGCGGTCACTTGATTAGTAAGGAATGTTGATATTAATGACTAAGAATATTGTTTGGATTATGGGAATTTTTAGTCATCAGATCTGAGAATTTCCTATCAAGTATACCAAAAGTTCATTGTAGGAGTCTTAGAGGTTGAGTCTGGGCTTTGCGTTTTTATGCTGGCATCTTGGTTGCCTATGATTAGGTTCCGAGAGTTGTGGTGATCTTTGATAGAATCCTTTAGATGTAGTAAATGAGAGTGTGTGTGATATGAATTTCGAGTTGATTATCCTTAAAGGATTGAGGTGATGTAATTGTGGGTGAAATCTATATTGAGGTGCGTTGGGAATTATTTGTCAAAGTAATTCCTTTGGTAGAGGAGTGGACTAGAGTATCTTTTTGTGGGTTAGTAGAGTCCCTTTAGATAAGTGTGGTTGTTGCTCTCAGGTTGAGCATCGCTTTGACTTTATCGGTTAAGAGGAAGGAGTTAGTGTAATGATTTGGAATCCCATGGTTTAAGAGAAAATTGAGTTCTTAAAAGAAAGGCTGAGGGAACAGATGGTTTTTTTAGTAGTGAAATACTCTCTTGGTTCTTGTTTGAGTTTGTGTTCATGATGGAAATTGGGTTGGTTTTATGTTGGTGTATACGTGGTTCTTTTTTGTTAAGAAAAAGAAATGAAATAATTGTTTTGGACATTCAAATGATTTTGCTTTTGGCTTGTGGTGTTTATTTGCAGACTGCCTACTTGGAAAATGGAAAGGTTTTCGTGATGAGTCTTCGATTTTGGTTTTGACTCTTTTGGAGGGGAGTTGGTAATGCATGGTTGCGATGAGAATCCTTCGTTCTTCAATTGGGGTCTTTTTTGTAAGAGGATTGCTTTAATGCGGATTGTTTGTGCATCCCTTGTTAAGGGGATTCTCCTTGTAAAGGTGCAGTGATTGGTTGAGAGAAGGGAACAAGATTTCCATGTGTCTTGTAAAGGTTGTGTGGTTTGGTACCAAAGGGAAAGAGTTGGTACATTGGTCTGTTTCTGGAAGTTGCGAGAATTTTAGAAGATAGCGTGTCACTAGGACCGTCTCGAGTCTTGGCACAGGGTACACAATGTTTTGTATAACCCAGTGTCGAGGGTGTACTTGAGAGAATCGCAGTGTGAGGTTTGGTTAGAGCCGTTGACCAACGGGTACGGCCGTACCTTCGAGTCCAGTCCGTTGAGCGTACCTGGAAAGGTCGGAACGAGTGTTGGGGCGTAAGACATCAGTTTATGTCAAGGTGATGTGGTCACATCAGTCCAAGAGAGAGGCGACTTGGGGGTTGGAGACTCGCATGCACGAGCAATATCTGAAGTTGTTCACGTCAAGTATGTGTTATTTGTTGTTTATTTTCAGTTGTGGTTGTTCTCCAAGTAAAACAGCGAATAGAATTCGGGGTCGAATTCTGTTTAACGGGGGTAGAATATTTTACCCCGAAACTCTTTAGAGAGAGAGAACGAAAGAGATTAGTGGATTATTCTGAAAATAACTCTCTCGAGGATCCGTGCGTAATTAGATAATAGGGGATACGTGAAAACATGATGTTTTAGAGTTTTTAGAGAGGAGTCGTTTCCTGGAACGGGTCGTGCTGGAGGAGTTGATTCGTACTGGGGTAAAAAGGGAAACGTGGAGAGAGAAATCAGAAACCAAAAATCCTAGCAGTTTTTGTTCCTCCGTGCGCCGCCTGCAGCCGTCGCCTCCAATTTTCACTCGCCAAGCATCAGCCGCCGTTTTCCTCTGCCGCCGTAGCTACTGCTGCGTGGACGCAAGTGTTCCTACCGCTGGCCAACAGGTTGCTGCGCGCATGTTTGCCTACCGCTGTGTGCATCTTGCTGCTGCCAACGCGTTTCCATCTGCTACTGCCACGCGTCCCGGCTGCTAGAGAGGAGTCGTTTCCTGGAACGGGTCGTGCAGGAGGAGTTGATTAAATGTCGGGGTAACAAGGAAAACGTGGAGAGAGAAATCAGAAACCAAAAACCCTAGCAGTTTTTGTTCCTCCGTGCGCCGCCTCCAGCCGTTGCCTCCAATTCTCACTCGCCAAGCATCAACCGCCGTTTTCCTCTGCCGCCGTAGGCGCCGCTGCGTGACGCCGGTGTTCTGCGGCCACGCCAAGTTGTTCTTGCGCATGTTTGCCTATTTGTGTGCATCTTGTTGTCGCCAGCAGCGTTTCCATCTGCTCTCGCCACAGCGTCCGGCTACTCGGCTCTTGCTACTGGCGCGTGGAGCCCCGCGTGAGGCTACCAAGCGTGGCCCGGTTGTTTGCTGCTTGGCCACCTCGCTTGATCTTCGGCTGGCGTGTCACGCCCAAGTGGTACTACCGTTACTAGTTGCATTGCTGCTAGAAGATTTTAGTGCTTCATGTTTAGCACTTGTGTATCAACCTTGGAACAGTAGAGAGAAAAAGAAAGAAAGGGAGAAGTCGGGAAAGAAAAGAGATGAGGAAAATTAGGAGAAAGAGGTCGGGATCTGGGTTTTCGTCGTGGGGGTAACGATTAAGTTTTCCCCTCTATTGTTTTTTTTTATCTAGAGATTTAAAATGATATTAGAAGAAAGAATTAGCATGTGTCTAGTCGAGGGAAAATCGAACAGTACAATGGTTTAATCTATTGTTTTGTTGTACGATTATTTTGGGTATCTTAATGGCGTAATTGGGGGATATCATCTACTAGATAATTGTAGAGAATTTTAGTCGCTTTCCATAGAATATTTAATCATGTCAATCGGATGAGTAAATTTCGAGTTATGAATTGTGTAAGGCTGCTGTCTAGAGAGTTGTCGTCTTTTGGCATCATCTTAGTAAACCGTAGATTAAAATTAGTAAATAAACAAATTAGGATTTTTGATCTACATGAAAGGTGTGGATAATTGTCTAAGGTTTCTAGAGCATTCAAGAATGCAAATTTTGGTGGGGTAAAATAGGAGATATAAATTTGGTAAACCTGCTGTCCAGAAGATGACATATCGATCTTCTGGGTTAAAAACGAGGGGGTTAAATTATTAAATTATGACTCGTGGCCAACTAAGAAATTGTGGAGAATTTTGTGTAGATTCCAGAACTGTGGTGATTTCCTTTATTAGGACTTGGGAGTCAGAAGTTATGTTGTTTTTACTACTAAGACAGCAAGAGGTGGTTATCCGGTAAAGGAGAAGTGTTGCATTGTTGGGGAACGTGTAGGAGCGAGGTCGTTTAAAATGTGTTCTTGTACTGTTGTAGCTTGTTTTAAGATTTGGTGTTTACTGTAGGAGGAGTGGCGTTGGGTTTGTTTTTATCTTCTAATCAAACCACTCATCGCTACTGAAAGAGGCAAGTGCATGGTAAACGGTGATCAATCGTTGAGGCAAGTGCATGGTAAACGATGATCAATCGTTGATCACTGTATTTCTTTATTACTCTTTACCATTATTGTTGTGCTTTTATGTTTATTTAATTGCAAGCAATGGAGTGGTCATGAAGTATGCCTTGTTGTTGGATATGAGAAAATTGGATATTGTTAAATATGGTGAAACTATGAATATTTTACATTCATAAGCATCATTGCATTTGAGAAGGTGATCATGTTGATCACAACTCCACAGGAATGGAGGAGGTCCCCGATCCTTGAGGAGGACGGGCTTGAGAGTGAACATTATCGCGAGTGTTCACTCATGCTATACCAGTATACACGAAAGAAGTGCATGTGGACATGTAGTGTAGAGATGCATTGAAAGGAAATTAAGTGATAATTGTGTGTGAGAATAAAGAGATGATGATTGCATGAATGAGCATAAAGATAAAGAAAAGAGAACAAATGATGATATTGGTGTTATTGATTACTGTTGATTTGGCATTGTTTATTGTCTATTAATGTATTTGCTGAGTCGTGGACTCACTCTTACACTACTGTTGCTTTTAGGTGACCGTTGATGGCGTTTTGCTTGAGAGGGAATAGCACACGTGGAATAATTACATACTCTCAAACTTGATACACTTGTCACAAGAAATCCTTACTTCATTATGATGGAATTTCCTTTAGGACATGATTGTTATTAAATAATCCTAGATGATTAATTAGGACTTGTTTATTCTTTCAATATAATTTGTTCTATTGGTTTTGTGCCAATTTTGGATTATCATCTTGCTATACTTCTAGAGTTTAATCCTTTATGATTGTCTTATCATTATTCATATTTTATTGCGACCCATGGACGGTTTTTGATAATGAATTGTTTGCTGTGATTTTATTGTAAGTAGATGTAAATCAAGTAGTTATGGTAGTTTAGTAGCATTCCGGGAAGAGTTTTGGGCTAGGGTGTTACATCCCCATCCCTCTACCACCCCTCTCCGTTGCTATCGCTGCTCCCTCCCTACCCAGCCGCCGGTCCTTGGCCCTGCCCCTCGCGTGCTCTAGCAGCGGCCAATGCCCCCAGATCCCACCCCCAAGGCGGCCGACGCATAAACCCCACCCCGCAGCTCCACTTCCAGAACTCTTTCACTTACAGACATTGGTTGTGATTGAGTATTTTCTTGCTAATGGCACATAAAATGTTGTCGATGACATTATTGACAACAGCTCACAAATCGCAGTATGTGCCATTCGCTCATTTTAGTTGATATTTCACTGTCTATAAGATTTATCCTTGCCTGATGCTGATTTTCTTTGGGAAGTGGGAAGAAACACAAAATTCAAACATGTAGAGCCTAATGGAAAAGATGATGGGCTCAATGTGCACAAGAAGGCCAAAACTGTTCTAGCTATTGTGGACGACAAGGAGAAGCTTCAACAAGTTAGGGAGAAGGCTACTGCTACGAGGGACAAGTAAGACATTCACACAACTGACTTATTGTGCAGTCCATTAACAAAACTCTCGTCTTTGCATGTACAATTGATTTTTAGCTATTTTACATGGATCATATGTTTAGGTACTTTGGTTTATCATCGAGTAGAATAACGTACAGATCAAGCGTAGCATCGTTTGGTAGTGGAAACTACTCATCTGGCAGTCGCTACAGGAGCATAGAGGGTTCAAGGCAAGTTGACTCGAATAAGCATAGCTATATAGGCACAGAATGGAGCAAGAGCGATAGAGAAACAATGTTAGGTTGCAACAGCAATAGAGGAAGGTCAAAAGAAACCACTAATAGTGCAGCTAGCTATAAGTCGACAAAGGGTGAAGGGCATGGTAGGAGGCATCTCTCCAATTCTATTCTTCCTGTTGTTTCAGGTTTCACCATTAAGAATAGTAGTGGTGGTTTTATTTATCTACTAATTGAGTAATGACTTGAGAACATCATAATCCACTCTTAAATGATTACATCTTAGCTAATTATTTTGATTTTCATGTCCCGTAGAAATCAAGATTCCTCAACATCACACCCAAAATCATTGTCAAATCTGAGTGCCGCATCTGGAGCTCCAAGTTCACAGAAAGGGAAAGATAAGGACGATGACAACTTTAACCCATGAGGATCTTCCACATCTGGTCAGATGTTCCACATCTGGTCAATATTTCTCTACGGTACTATTGGATTGTATGGTTACAACGGTTTGTCAGGACATGCTCAAAAATCATGCAGTATTAGCTGCCTTTGGCCCACCTTTCTGCGTGTGAACTGAATATGTGGTCTACAAACTCTGTTTTGTGATCATTTCTCAAGTTTTCAACATAGAAACCTCTATCTATGTGGAAGATGTTTCTTAGCTATAACTAATTAATATTTTCATTTATAACATTTTCTATTACGAATTTACCATGTTCTGGTCATTTGTTTTCCTGCATTTTAAAATAATGTGATGCTTACCATATATGGCATTATGGCAATGTTGACATGTGTTTGTTACAAATACGTTGTATAAGGATTATTGGACTTTGTAATGCAGAAATGTTTTCATCTGCTTATAACATGCGCCTGGCAGTTCACCAGTACCTAATTTCTGTGAACACTAGATATTGCATTCCAATTTAAATGTGAGGTTTAGTGTCATAATTCATCGGCTGCGTTTTTAATTATATTGGAAAATAGTAGTCTTGGATATAGCAAACAACCTAATAAATTTTGAGAGCTTTAATCACCTTGTACAAAATGGATACTGTACCTAGAGTTTATTTTTGTATAAAGCTGGTCCTGTACTAGGTTATTGGTCACTGTATATTGGCACAATATGTGTTCAATGTTTATTTAGCATGTCCTTAATTCATTGTTGAGGTCTTGGGAATTAGTTTGCCTGCTGATGTTTACAAAATGAGAAACTTTAAGCTCTCTTTGAAACTTTCATAAATATCATCACAGTTATCAGGAAACATCTAGTTTTTGTAAATCAAAATGGGGTTTTACTAATAAATACTATCAACTTTGCAGAGATATTATATTGCTTGATTTGGGGTGGCCCGATCTTCTTGAGTAGAACCGTGGATAAATAGTGCTTGACGACGAACAACGCTCAGTTGTACACCACGCGCCTCCTCTTAATTCTAGGCAGTCCTAAAATAAAGTCCATACTAATATCTTCCCATGGTGCATTAGGAACTGGAAGAGGAGTATACAAACCATGTGGATACAACTTTGATTTCGCCTTGTGAAGAATCTAGACCTATCATTATGTGTTAATGGGGTTTTGGTGATTAATGACAAATCTAATTGTGAGACTAACACTTTCATTGATATACATATTGTGTAGTCTTATTTGGATATAAAGGTAATAATCATGAAGGCATGCATGTGATTAATGACAAATCCAATTCATTGGATAAACAAAAGGAAAATCAAACAGTATGCATTCATAATGATGAATCTATTTGTGAGACTAACATTTCTATTTGTTATATCATGTTTAGTCTCGTTTGGATATAAAGATCAAAAGAGGTATGCATTCTACTTTGTATTTATATATCTTGTTGCATTCCTCGGATCCAAAATATATGTTGAACTCCACCAAAAGTCTAACTTGAATATGTGCATATGTTTCCATTACACATTTGTGTATGCACACATTTAGGGGGAGCTCAATATATGTTTTGTGGTTTCATTAGTATTGATCCATAGTTCCTTGTCCATATATAATTGGGATCTTTACTTTGAAGCATGTCCTTTGAATATATTTAACTTGCATAGTTAATATATTCATATGAGTATATGAGACTTATGTAGTTTATGTATGCTCATGCATTCATGAGTACATACGACTTGTGTAGTTCGTATACACTCATGTTGAGTATATATAACTTATGTAGTGCTTATATACTCATACCTATTTACATTCAATTATTTGCTATTGAAGTGGTTATCATCAATTACCAATGAGGGAAAGATTGTGGTATCTTGTCCCGCCATTATGAGTTAATGGTATGTTGTGGTAATTAATGATAATCATATTGTGGAACTAACGTTTCTCCTTGAGTTGGATGAATAGGTTGAGTTCCATGTGGTTGACGACTTGGGATGACATCATGTGTTGATTGTCATCAAGTCAAATCAAGAGGAGAATGCATCATGTGTTGATGCATATCGAGAAGATCATCATGTGTTGATGATATCGAAGTGAAGAGCTTGAAGTAAAGGATGCACATCATGTGTTGATGCGCATCAAGTTCAAGACAAGAAGAAATCATCGTGTGTCGATGATGTTCAAGATAAGGAGATGATCATGTGTTGATCATCAAGTCAAGTGAAGACCCATCATGAGTTGATGGAGGTCAAGTGAAGAGTGCATCATGTGTTGATGCATATCAAGACTCGGGATGGTAGATGTCATCATGTGTTGATGAGCATCAAGTCAAGATCCCGAAGTGAAGCTTCATCATGTGTTGATGAAGATCAAGTAAGGATGCATCATGAGTTGATGCATATCAAGTCAAGAACCGGAGTTGAAGCAAGGATGTGCGTCATCAAGCTTCAAGTGTTTGCGCAAGGCAAAGGTATGACTAGCTAGGGCTAAGGATGTGTTCCTAGTCTTTTACGGTCATGGTGTTTGGTTGGATGACCGGATTTCTAGTATAGGTTGCCGTACTATTAAGAGGGTCTTTGACTAGTAGCTTGAGTTTGTCATGTGTTGATAGCTCATTGTGTTTGCTCTAGCTCACTTTAACATGTTGCCAATATTTGCGAATGTGTTTTGCAAATAGTTGTGGCTCATGGTTAATCCTTGTAGCATGTGACTTAAGTTTGCGACGCGTTTTGCAAATGGTGTAAGTCCATGTACCTTATTCCTTGTGGTGTGATTCTAAAAGTGTGCAAATGTGTTTTGCAACTTGTTGAGAATCTCACTTGAATCCTTGTTTGCATCGCGTCAATTTCGCAAATGTGTTTTGCAAATTGAGTTGAAGCGAGTGCAATTGGTGGGATATTCTAAAAGTGTGCAAATGTGTTTTGCAACTTGTTGAGAATCTTACCTTTGAACCCTTGTTTGCATTGCGCATCAAATTGGCGAATGTGTTTTGCAATTTGAGTTGAAGCGAATACAATCTGTGTTTTCTCAGAAAATCGGATGAACCGGCGTGTTGTGAGCGATACGACCGGGATGCGGTCATCTGCGCGCTTATCTGTGATACGACCGCGAATCTATTGAGCATGCGTTGCTCTGGTTGAGGAGCGGTAATCTGCGGCGTGTCGAGCGATACGACCGTAGTCCGGTTGTTCCGATTATTTCGTGGCGGTTCAAGTTTTCCAGAGAAGATGCATTTGTTGCAAGTCTTTGGCTTTGAGAAACCCTTGGAGCGGTACGACCGCAGTTGCTTTGGCGGTACGACCGCGATGCGGTTCAACCGCTTTCTTGGTGCGGTTGTAAAATTCCAGAACAGTTGTTCGTGGGACTTAGCCGCATTTGGCGCTCCTTTGTGGAGCGGTACGACCGCAGGTGTTTGTGCGGTTGTACCGATTGTTGCGGTACGACCGGACCTTGGTTGGCGGTCGTTCCGTTTGGTGACCAACGGCTAGTTTTATAGCCGTTGGAGGAAGGGCGGTACGACCGGCCCCATAACGGCGGTCGTTCCGATTTCCCTGATTTTTCAGCAGACTTTGTCCCAACGGCTAGTTTGTGTGTGTGGGCTATAAATACCCACCTTGGCCGTGTGAGGAGAGTTCTTGGTGCCCTTTGAGTTCTATTGAGCTAGTGCAAGCCTCTCATACTCTTTTGTGCATGTGTTGCACTTAGTGAGGTTAGAGAGCAAACCCTAAGTGCATGTGTTGCCTTAGGTTGTGGATTTCGTATCCATAGAGCTTTGACACTTGATTGGTTCAAGTGAGAGTTAGAGTCTTGTTACTCTTGGTGTTTGCCGACACCTAGGCGGTGTGGGCGTCGTGCGCCGGTGAGCTTCTCAAAGAAGATTGTGAGAAGACCCAGGCGGTTTGTGAGTGGTGTGGTGCTCGCCATCTCGGAGTGGAGGAAAGAGCAACCCAAGTGGAGCGAGGTGTTTGATCCTCGGAGGAAGGCTTAATTCGTGGAGCCGGCCCAATTAGTTTGGGTTTCTCAACGTGGATTATGGGAGACCAAGCAAGTCTCCGACCACCACCAGTAAAACATAATCGTGTCATTGTGGTTTGCATTCTTGAGCTTTACTATATTGCAATTTATATACCTTGTATTAAATTGCTTATTCATTGTGTATGAATGCTTATATTGCTTAGTGCCATTCACCTTGCTAGAATTGATTGATTACAAGTCATATGCTTAATTGTTATATTTGTCAATAGACTTGTATTGTTGGTGCACTTAGGGGAACCTAGTTGATTTAGGCTTTAATTGTGCAAAACCGTATTTGTATTAGCTTCCGCATTAGAAATCGGTTTTAGAGCCTAAGAGTTTTTAAAACGCCTATTCACCCCCCCTCTAGTCGGCCACCTCGATCTTACACCTTGTGACAAGTTATGCACCGTTGTACATACCGGTCCGCATCACATCTCATCTTAGACCAATAAAAGTGATCGCTCAGCATAGACAACGTCTTCTCACGTCCAAAATACCCCATCAATCCACCTGCATGAGATTCCTACAACAATAACAAACGCAAGGGTGATTCCGGAACGCATAGTTTGTTAGCGCGAAATAAAAACCCCTCATGAATGTAAAATTTGTCTCAGCCTTTCTCATATTTGCAATGCACATAAGGCGAAGCAAAATCGTGATCAAGGGCATATAATTCATGTAAACTCTCTAAACCAGGAACTTGGACATCTAAACGATTTAAAAGCACATTTTTTCTAGAAAGAGCATCAGCAACCACGTTTTTCTTCTCTTTCTTATATTTCACAATATAGGGAAATGACTCAATAAATTCCACCCAGTTAGCATGTCGACGGTTCAGCTTAGCTTAGCATTGCAAATATTTTAAATCCACATTATCAGAATGTATAATGAATTCTTTATGCCATAAATAATGTTACCAAACTTCTAAAACTCGCACTAAAGCATACAGCTCCTTATCATAGGCCAGATAATTCAATTGTGCACTTTTGAGTTTCTCGCTAAAATAAGCAACCGGTCTATCCTCTTGCATCACAACACCACCAATACCAATTCCACTAGCATCACATTCAATTTCAAAATTCTTAGCGAAATCAGGTAAAACAAGTAACGGTGCCTCAGTTAAGCGCTTTTTCAATTCATTAAATGCAGCTTGTTGTGCCACCCCCCCCATATAAACTCAACACCTTTTTTATTAATTCATTTAGTGGGGCAGCGATGGTGCTAAAATTCTTAATGAAACACCGATAAAAACCAGTGAGTCTATGAAAGCTTCTAATTTGACTAACATTCACAGGAGTAGGCCAGTTTTTAATTGCTGTAATTTTAGACTTATCTACCTCTACTCCTTGTGCCGAAACCACATAGCCCAAAAAGATTACGCGATCTTTACAAAAAGTGCACTTCTCTAAGTTCCCAAACAACCTAGCATCTCGTAAAACCTGGAGCACTTGTCTAATGTGGTCAATATGATTAGATTCATTACGGCTGTAAATCAAAATATCATCAAAATACACGACCGCAAATTTCCCAATAAAATGCCTCAAAATATGATTAATCAATCTCATGAATGTACTAGGTGCATTAATTAACCCAAACAGCATAACTAACCACTCATATAAACCAAATTCTATTTTAAAAGCAGTTTTCCACTCATCCCCTTCTTTCATCCTAATTTGATGATACCCACTACGCAAATTAATTTTAGAGAAAATAACAGCACCACTCAATTCGTCTAACATATCATCTAAGCGAGGTATAGGATGATGATATTGAATAGTGATATTATTAATCGCTCTACAATCTATGCACATGCGCCAAGTATCCATCTTTCTTAAGAACTAAAATAACAGGAACAACACAAGGGCTTAAGCTTTCGCGTACATACCCTTTGTTGAGAAGCTCTTATACTTGTTTCTAAATTTCCTTTGTTTCCTCGGGGTTGGTGCGGTACGATGGTCGGTTTGGCAGCGCCGCTCAACTAAACACAATGAACGAGTGGATTAAGACCTAACAAAACACACTAAAAATACTGAATTAAACCACAGCGAAAGACGATTTTTTTTGGCTTTTTCGGTGTATAGGACAAAAAAACAATCTACTAAATTACGGGTAAAAAGAGATTCTACCGAGTGGCCTGGAATCTGATACCACGATGATACGGGGTGTCCCGTTCTTCTCAAGTAGAACTGTGGATAAATAGTGTTTGGCGACGAACAACGCTCAGCTGTACACCATGCGCCAGTCTACGGACTTGCAGCTCTATGGATATTCGTCAACACGCACTAGGATGATCACCGCTAGATCACAAGCGGAGATTGCTAAGGCCTCAATTCCCAGCGGAAAAGCAAACTTGACCTTGACTTGCAGAACGAACAATGGATCGCCTAATTCTCTCTCAGAAATCCTCACATGAACTCTGCTATGAAAGAAACAAGCAAAATAACTTTGTTTTCAATTCTTGCATAAAGTGGTCACCCATAGCTTTTCCATCCGCTAGCTATTAATGGACCAAGGAAAATCTGTTCCAACCGAATAGGATTACCGAAACATGCGCAAGCTAATTGTGGGTTTCCAAATCCTTACCAACTAATACTAAAAATAGAAAAACATGCCTAAATAGTTACAAACGTTTACGTGATTCAGTCATGTACATGGTGCGCTGGCGCTAGCCATCTCCAAGGCACGTGTGCGGACATGGCTTAATACATGACGTGTGGGCCAGCTCCAAGTCACATACGTGAAGCTTCAGGCTTTTCTTTTGGCGTTGGCGAGACATGATACAGTGGATGCTTTCCTTCTTTGGCGAGAACGTGTTAAGGTTGGATGCTTCCTTTTTATGATCTCGACGTGTAGACTTGGGTTAGCATCGAGCCCGTCTCCCACCTTCTTGTACTTGTGTTGGAATCACCAATAGGCACAGTGGTGTCGACCCCTGTACCACCTGCGATAGCTCTTCTTCTCCTTCCTCAAACCTGAGAACAAGTAAAGTACAAGCATTAGGTAGTATAAAACACTCGATAGAATTAATAACCTACTCTTTAAGAAACAAGGTCACCTGATCATGCATCCTCTTAGCACGAGCACGAGTGAGAAGTCCTGGAGGCAAGTCTATTATAATATTTTCATCATTGGCTTGTGTAGGAGGAGGAGGAGAAGAAGAAGATCAAGGGAACTGACTAGGATCTTGAGCATTCAGAAGTGTCTAGTGATCCACTTGTTTAGTGAGTCAGTTCCTGGTGCAGCAACCATAAGAGGGTTTGGTCAAGATAAATGATCCATGAAAAGAAATCTTTACCTTCTAGACTGATTTGCCTTGCCTTTATTTTCCAGCCTTGCAGCTATTGGCTCTACCTGCGAATGGAATTGCTCTCAACTTTTGTCTTTGTTTTCTGCATGGCAATACTTGTGAGCTTCCCTCCTAGCACAATTGAACCAAGTATGTCTTATCTGGTGTCTCACATGCCGTTCTGTCGTATTTTGTGATCTTACTTTAACTAATTATTTATTTGTTAGGTGTAGTAGAAAACTTGCATCCTTTTCACAGTTAAATTTGCTTCTGCATCTAAACGGGCTTTCCAATTGATAGGTATGGCTGGGCTTGCTGTCACATATGGACTTAATTTAAATGCTCGAATGTCAAGGTGGATATTGAGCTTCTGTAAATTAGAGAATAGAATCATATATTTTGAGCGTATTTATCAGTATTGCAAGATTCCAAGTGAAGCACGAATGATTATTGAGAATTCTCGTCCCCCTTCCTCGTGGCCTGAGAATGGAAACATTCAACCGATTGATCTCAAGGTACACTTTATTGGTTGGTAGCTATTAATGACATTATTTTCTAATAATTTTTCTAACAGTATGTTCTCTTGGTTATCAGTTAATAGTTACAGAAAGCATGCCGTTAACTCTGTACACATTTATCCATATTTAAAAGGTTGCTCATATATGGTTACATAAGCACATCAAAATACTCATCAGGATCAGTAGCGTCTTAGCCTTTCCTTATACATAATTAGACTAATATACATATTTCCACCTTTCAACTATCTTTATACCATAATTTGTTGTTCGCATTCCACATGAATCCTTAAAGCATACATATACTCGAAGCCTTCGGTAGATACATGCTATATATTGTGTCCCCAGAATTCCCTTTTCCGTGAACATCAACTCGTGCTTTTACCCATGCGCGCCTTGGCTCTAGTCTATATATATATATATATATAAATAATATACCACACGTGAGAATGAACTTCACATCATACCATCTCAGCTGCAGAAATCCTCGAGCTAATTAGATTACTACTACTCAAACCATCCACCGATCCACTCACCATCAACATGGTTGCCTCCTGTCAACTTAGCCGCATTTTCACATCCTTCGACCGCGACAGCGACAGCGACAGCAATATCTCCGCAGCCGAGCCCCGGCTCTACATAAAGGTGACGCTCAACGAGGACGCGGCAGCGCTCATGGCATCGGTTGACAAGGACGGCAGCGGGCTGCTCTGTGAAGAGGAGTTCCTGAAGCTGGTCGAGGTGGATCACATGGACGAGGAGGGCGAGGACGACAAGAGATGCAGGCAGAGGCAGATCTAGTATATGGACATGGGTGTACAGATGTACACCTATTTTTTTGAGAAAAAACCCAGTATTTATTAGGTATATATACTAGTAAATACTTGAAATACGTATTTGAACTGCATAGCAACTCCTCCGATCGTAATTCGCGCAGCGCACACAGCCCACTCGCCAAACCGCCCCACGCCCCACCTACAAAGCCCACCACAGCCCACCCAAAGTGGCCGAACGCCTCACACCCTCACGGCAATCAGCAGCCCCAACCAAGCGCTGAGATGACCAGTCAGGCAGTCACCAGACCTAACCATCCCCTTTGTGAAATCCCCAAGTGCCTCTCACCTCTCGGCCCTCTCTTCTCGCTCTGTGGCGGCGACGGTGGTGCAATCGCGCAAGGACACGCAGTGACGCGACAAGCGGCGGGGCAGGGGGTGAGTCATGAGCCCGTGAGCGCCGAGCCGTCGATGCTGGAGCCAGGTATGGAGGGAAGCCCTACGGCGCGCAGCAGCGCCGAGGCCGAGCAGGACCAGCCACCGGCACTAGCGTAAGGTGAGCTCCTCGCCTCCTCAGTTGGTTTCTTCCCTCCATCCCCGGCTCCGACATAAGGCCCAAGTGGCGCGTCGGCGCGGATGGGGAGGTGGCGCCTTAGAGCTAGGGCCGAGCCGCCGAGCGGCGAAGTCGTCAGGAGGTGCCACCACGGCATGTGCTCCGGGCACCGAGGAGGCGAGCGGCAGAGGCCAGAGGCCGGAGGCGACACTGGGCTGGAGGGGAACCAGGACTAAGCACCCATGACCCATGGCGCTGGGCCAAAGGAGAGAAGAAATAGGATTGAGGGAAAAGAAAAGCAAGAAGAAGAAGATGGATGGATTGGGGAGTTCGGCTAGATTGGGTGAAAAGAAATAGGATTGGAGGTAGAAGAAGAAGATGGCTGGATTGGGGAGTTCGGCTGGATTGGGTGAAAAGAAATAGGATTGGAGGTAGACTTGTAGTTGAGTCAGATATTCATATTGCCATAGTGGCATTGCAAGACTTGTAGTTCAGTCAGATATTCATATTGGCATTGAATCACTGATTGATATTTATTAGCTTCATAGCTTGTATAGTTCAATAGTTGTATGTATATGTCAGTGGATAAAAGAGAAGATTATTCTGTCCAAATATCCAATTATTTTGTAGCTTGTGTAGATTTAGTAGTTAGATAAAAAAGAAGATTATTATATATAGTTCAATAGCTTGTGTTTGTGTAGCTTTAGTTGTTAGATAAAAGAGAATATTATTTTGTCTTAAATGTCCAATTATTTATGTGAAAAGAAATATTGGAGGTATGCGTCTATTCGTAGCTACTTAGTATGATGCTTATAATTGGCTTGAGTATAGTGTGGAACGAGATGCTGTTTTCTACTTTGTTTGTTATTTGTTCAAGGACAAACCTAATTATGCTGGTGGAGTAGTTTTGTGAATAGAGGATTTAGAAATTGGAACCATAAAAATAGGTTTGAGAAACATATTGGTGGTATCAATAGTGCCCACAATGAAGCTCAAGAGAAATATGATTTGTTCATTACACCTAGAGCATCAATTCAAAAATCTTTTGCTTCCAATACCAAACAAGACAAGATTCTGTATAAAACCCGGTTGACATGTTTACTTTAAGTGCTTGAGGTTTCTTTTGCGTCAAGGGTTGGCTTATCGTGGATATGATAAAAGTAAAGAATCACATAATAAAGGAAATTTCCTTGAACTTTTAAATTGGCTAGTAGAAAATTTTGAAGAAGTTAGCAAGGTAGTTCTAAAGAGTGCCCCAAGGAACAATCGAATGACTGCCCCTATAATACAGAAAGAGCTCATCAACTGTTGTGCCAAAGAAACCACTAGGCTTATCATGGAAGATCTTGGTGATGATTATTTTGCAATACTTGCCGATGAATCTAGTGATGTGTACCTACGGGAACAATTGGCTCTTTGCTTGAGTTATGTTGATAAAAAGGAAGGGTAGTTGAGAGGTTTCTCAGTGTTGTCCATGTTGAAAACACTACTCTTTGACACTTAAAACAACAATTGAGTCTTTGCTTATGGATCTTTCGTTGAGCTTGTCTAGGGTCCATGAACAGGGATATGATGGAGCTAGTTGAAGAATCTAGACCCGCTATTATATGTTAATAGAGTATTTTGGTGATTAATGACAAATATATTTGTGAGACTAACACATTTATTGATATACATATTGCTCAGTCTCAATTGGATAAAAAGGTGAAAATCAAAGAGGTATGCACTCGACATCATATTCTTATATATTGTTGCATTCCTCGGATCCAAAATATAGGTTGAACTCCACCAAAAGTTTAACTTGAATATGTGCATATGTTTTTATTACACATTCGTGTATGCACACATTTAGGGGGAGTTCACTCTATGTTTTGTGGTTTCATTAGTATTGATCAATATTTCTTTATCCACATATATTGGAGATCTCTACTTTGAAACATATCCTTTGAGTATATAAAACTTGTGTAGTTCATATATACTCGTATTACTTTATATTCAATTATTTGCAATTGTGTTGTGGGACTAACGTGTGTGCTAAGATGTTTAAAGGCTTAGTCCCAGTTTTTGGATAGCGACATGGTAATGGAAATGCATGACAATAGAAGGATCATGCATGCATTTGAATTTGAATTTGAAAGCGTTAAGTGCATTTGTCAGAAATCGGTAGTACCACAGTAATAATGGCGGTTGTACTGCTTGGTGCGGTATGACCGCGCTTTACTTGGCGGTACTACCGGATTTTGACTGGTTCAGCCAACTGAGCGCTAATGCGGTACGACCGGCTCTTTGAGCGGTACTACCGCATTGCGGTCGTTCCGATTTCTAGTTGGCGGTTTGATAAAACCAGAACAGGTGTATTTTGGCTTGGAGCTCTCCTTGGCAATTGGTTGTACCACACTTTAGAAACGGTTGTACCGCTCAGCGGTTGTACCGATTTTTATGTGCCGGTACTGTTTTTCCAGAGAGCATGTCTTTTCGGTAAGTTTGGAAACCCTGCAATCGGTAGTACCGCTCCTTCGTGCGGTATGACAGGACCAAGCGGTAGTACCGCAACTTGGTTGGCGGTAGTACCGGTCCAGGATTTTCAACGGCTTGTTAAGAAGCATTTATTGTGGGTATATCTTGGTAATTAATGTTAATCATTATGGGACTAATATTTTTCATGAGTTGAATGAATAGGTTATGTTCCAGGGTAAATGGAGACTTCAGATGGCGTCATGAGTTGATCGTCATCAAGTCAAGGTTCAAAAAGAGGATGCATCATGAGTTGATGTATATCAAGATCTCGAAGAGGAGATGATCATGAGTTGATCATCAAGTCAAGAGAAGACTCATCATGTGTTGATGGAGATCAAGTAAAGGATGCATCATGGGTTGATGCATGTCAAGATGATGACCCGAACTTGAAGTGAAGATGTGTGTCATCAAGCTTCAAGAAGATGCTCAAGGCAAAGGTATGACTAGCTAGGGCTAAGGATGTGTTCCTAATCTTTTACCGGTCTTGGTGTTTGGTTGGAAGACCGGATTGCTAGTTTAGGTTGTCGTACTATTATGAGGGGTCTTGTCTACTAGCTTGAGTTTCATCATGTGTTGATAGCTCAATCTCACTTGCTCTAGCTCTCCGTGGCATGATGCTATTATTTGCAAATGTGTTTTGCAAATAGTCGGGCTCATGCATTTAATCCATGTAGCATGTGACTATACTTTGTGAGTCCAAGATCACTCAATTCCGACATCGGAGTCAAAAGTTATGATATTTTTACCGAGTGTAAATGCAGGCTGATTTTGAGCTCTTGCACGACCGCCTGAAAAGAGCGAGACGACCGCCTGAGCAGTTGTACCGGCCCTTGTGAGTGCGGTACGACCGCTCCAAGTCTGTAACGGCTAGTTTTGGACTGTTTCGACTCCCAACGGCTATTTTTTGGTGTAGGGGTTATAAATACCCCCTTGGCCGGTTGAGAGACAACCTTTGGCATCCCATTTCACTCTCTTGAGCTAGTGTGAGGTTCTCCTCTCAATTGTGCATGTGTTGCACCTTGTGAGCAAGGAGAGAGGTCTCTAGTTGCATGTGTTGCATCTAGAGGTGGATTTCGTATCCACTTGAGCTTGTGCATTCGTTGTATGTAGTGAGAGTCAAGCAAGGGGTTTGACTTGTTACTCTTGGTGTTTGCCGACACCTAGATGGCGTGGAGGCGTCGTGGACCGGTGATCTTCTCAAGAAGCTTGTGAGAAGGCCCAGCGTGTTGTGAAGGTTGGAGCTCACCTACCCGGAGCGGGAAAGAGCTACCACTAGTGGAATTGATGTGTTTGGCTTAATTCGTGGAGCCGGTCCAATTGGTTTGGGCTTACCTCAACGTGGATTAGGGGAGACCGGCAAGTCTCCGATCACCACGGTAAAAACATCGTTGTGTCATTATGGTTTTATTTCTTGTGCTTTACTATATTGCAATTTATATTCTATATATTAAATTGCTTACTTGTATGTGTATGATTGCTATCTTTTTATAGTCTCATATTGTTGTTGCACTTAGTAAATACTAGTTGACTTAGGCTTTAATTGTGCAAAACCGAATTGATTTACGATTCTGCATAAAACTTGGTTTTAGCTAAAAAAAAGTTTTAAAACCTCCTATTCACCCCCCCTCTAGTCGGCCTCCTCGATCTTACACTAGTAACATGAATGGTCAAGCTAATGGTCTAAAGAAACTAATTATGGACGAGTCTCGTTCTGCTTATTATATTCATTGCTTTGCCCATCAACTCCAATTAACTCTTGTTGCTGTTGCTAAGGAGAATGGTGGTTGTGTTTGGTTCTTTCAACAACTTTCATATTTGTTGAATGTTCTGAGGATGTCTTGTAAAAATATACAAATGCTTCGAGTAGCTCAAGCTGATTGGATTGTAGAAGCATTAGAATTGGGTGACATTGAAGGCGCCGAGGTTTGCATCAAGAGATGGGCCTAGGTAGGCGGGTGATACTCGTTGGGGTTCCCACTATAAAACTGTTATGCATGTCATCTCTTTGTATCCTTCAATCCGACGAGTTCTTATAAAGATTAGAAAAGACTACACTTTAAGCACAGAGGCTATACAAGCTCAAACTATGTTGACATCATTTGAGTTTGTTTTTATGGCACACTTGTTGCTAACCGTATTTAGGTACACAGATGACTTAAGCAATGCTTTGCAAAAGAGGGATCAAGATATTGTTAAGGAAAAAGTCTGATTTACTCCCTTGAACTATAAAAAAAAATCTGGTTTACCCCTTGAACTACAAAACCAGTTATTTTACTCCCTAAACTTGCGAAAACCGGACAAAAAACACCTCATGCCAGTTTGAAGGGGTGGTTTTGCTGATGTGGCAGCGGTTTTGCCACGTGGACGTCCACGTCACCCTCTCTCTCCACTCCACCTCTCCCCTTTCTCTTCTTTTTTTTTTCTTATTTTTCTTCTCCTCATTTCTTTCTCTCCCGGAAGCTCCACGCCCCCACCCCTCTCTTCCTCCGTCATGCCTTCTCCACCTCCACCGTCGACACTCCGGGGGGGCGGCGGCCCCAACCCGCCCTTGTGAGAGCCCTCAGACGAGACGATTCTCCGCTGTGGACCACCCGCCTCGAGAACTCCATCCGCTGCTCTCCCCAACCTCGCGCAATGCTTCGTCAACAATGTCATCTCCGCCACCGCCGCCACCGGCCATGGCGATCTCTCGCTCAGTTCATCGCTTTGCCTATCACCGCACGGCTTCCGCCCGAGTCCGCCACCTTCACGCTCCTCATCCCGATCCTCGCCTCCGCCGCATGCTCAACCACACCGCTGCCTCCTCCTCGACACCATGCCGCTCGTTCTCCATCTCCCAAGCGAGGCCACCGCCGCCGCCCTCGTCGCAACCTATAGCAAGGCCAACATCCCGCAGGAGTCCGTTAAGTTGTGTCCTCCTACGGCCGCCGTGAGAGCTCCCTCCTGCTGCCGGCGCCGCATCCCCATGGCGCCGCCGACCTGTGTCCTCTGCGCCCAGCTCCCTCCGGTTCCTCCCGCCTCCCTGCGTCGCCCTTGGCACCGCTCCCTCGCGCTCGTCGACCCAGCTCTCTCCCTCTCCCTCTCCCTCTCCCTCTCTCTCTGGCGCCGCCGCCAGGATCGGCCACGCTCGGTCCTGGCTCGGTCCACCGTGCGATGCCTCAGTTCCCCTTGACTTGGGCTCCACTTGCTTGGCCAGTGCCGTCACCACCGCTCGCCTGGCCCGTTGCCACCACTGTCCCTTCTTGGCTGCGCCCCTCAGCTCCTCCCCACATCATGGCCGCATGCGGCTCGGCTCGGGCTCTCCCCCCGTGCACCGCCACTCCCTGGGCCCTACTTGGCCCCTGCTCCCTGGAGGCGGCGCTGAAGTAGGACATCTCCTCGGTGGCCAGACGGGCGAACCCGAGCCGAGCCGCATGCAGCCATGACGCAGGGAGGAGCTGAGGGGCGCAGCCAAGAGGCGAGGGCGGTGGCGCAGGCAAAGTGAGCTGGTGGCAAAGATCTAGGTGGCCGGCCGGTGGAAGGGGGGAGCCGAGGAGCAAAGCTCCAAGAGGGAGTTAATGGAGGGAGAGAGAGAAGAAGGGAGAGATGAAGAAGAAATGGGACACACACATGCTGACTGGGACAAAACCGCTGCCACATCAGCAAAACCACCCCTTCAAACTAGCATGATGTGTTTTTCGTCCGATTTTCGCAAGTTTAGGGGGTAAAATAATCGGTTTTGTAGTTCAGGGGGTAAACCAGACTTTTCTGATAGTTTGAGGGAGTAAACCGGACTTTTTCCTATTATTAATGCTATTGATCTTATTTATTTGACAAAGACTCAGTTGCAGTTATTGTAGGAGGATGATGGATGTGAAACTTTTCTTAAAGATGTCACTTCCTTTTGCGTGAAGCATGTCATCAAAGTTGCTAAAATGGATGATTTCTATATGCCAGTTGCAAGATCCAAAAGGTTCTTAAAAAAAGTCAAGAATCTCCATCTCTTCCATGTTGACAGACAACTTCAAGTGCTTAATGACAGGTTTGATGAGGTAAACACGGATTTGCTTCTTTGCATGTCTTCATTCAATCCGGTTGATTCATTCGCTTCTTATGACAAGGACAACTTGGTTAGGCTTGCTCAGTTTTATCCTAAGGATTTCTCAAGCACAGCATTGATGCATCTTCCATTTCAATGTATACACTTCATTGCTGATATGCGTAGAGATGAAAGGTTTAAAGAAGTAAGAAATCTTGCCGAGCTTTCCATTGTGCTTGTTCAAACAAAGAAGAACCACTGTTATAAAATTGTTTACAAGCTTCTCAAATTGGTGTTGATTCTTCCGGTAGCAACTGCTAGTGTTGAGATGGTATTCTCTTCAATGAATTATGTGAAGAATAAGCTAAGGAATAGGATAGAAGAACAATACTTGAATGATTGCTTGGTTACATTTCTTGAGTGAGAATTTTTTGTGCAAGTTAATGATGATGACATCATATCTCGCTTCCAAGCCATGAAGGAACGTTAAGTTAGATTGTAATTTTCTTAATTATTTTGTAATTTCTCTAAATTATTTGACATGTTGTCTCTAGTAAGAACAATTTGAACTTTGTTATTTTTTATGCTATGATTATGAATATTTATGTTTTACATTATACAATATATTTATAATTTTGAACACCTATTTTGAAAATCATGGATCCGCCATTGTTCATACTGTTAATGAGACTTGCATTGTTATGAACTGTAACTCTGTAAGGCAGACTCCAGAAGACTCCATTTGTTGTTTGCTAGATTCCTTCTAGCTATGTATGCTTCCAAAACTCGTGCCTTAGTTTATTTTTTAAAGGAAAAATTGAAAAGAAGGTCTACGATTTATTTTTTGTTCTGCTATGAAAATGGCTTTACAAAGTCAGGCAGACCATCATTTTTTTTTTTGGACTTATCTGAACTTTCTAGTTCTTGTATTTTTGAGGTTATCGGAAGTCTAAACAACAAATATAGGGGAAGAAAACAGAAATTCCTGGCCAGCCTTGTCTCTGCTGACTCACAAGCCTAAGCATAATTGGTCTTGGCGTAGTAGTTCCAAATCAAGTTGTTCAGACAAGCAAGACAGCCTACTGATCCATCAAGCTTGCAGACTTTGGTCTGTCTGGTATGGACGGAAACAGGCCTGTTGGCTGTTAGGCCATGTAGACCAAAATTTAGGCACGGACACCGCGCTGAGTTTACGAAATAAATACGTGATAATTTTCGTAAAGGAACTAGTGTTATGTAGGAAAATGGATCATATGCCCTATCTTTGATATATCTTCTACCATTTGCATTTATTTTCAAGCAAGTTTGATTCTTTGCCCGGATGGAATTTTCTGATTGATGTTTTGCACTTTTCTTAATTTCTAATTGTTTTCGCATTTTAGGCTGTCTGAAATGACTGTTATGCCCCTCCACCTCTCTTGATTGGTGCCTTGGCTTGAGGTTGAGGTGCTCGACGTTGGACTGCACAAACCAACAAATCCACCACAGGTTCGCATTCAACATGCGAAAAATTAAGCTGCACAAATTCGGATCCAACACTACATGAACATCGCACGAACAGAAAAAAAAGGTACTCCCTCCGTTCTTTTTTATTTGACATTTTTGACTTTTCACAGTCTCTGAGATGGGACTTTGACTGTTACTTTTTTATAACTTTATATTAAAGCATACCAATAAAATTATAATATTATGAAAGTATTTTTGATGACAAATCTAATGGTATACTTTTTATGTAGCCAATCCATATAGTTTTAAACATATTGGTTACCTAACTTTAGAAAGTTTGACCGCATAGATTCTAGGGTGTTAAATAAAAAAGAATAGAGGGAGTACAAGGTTTTTATCCAAGAACGAATCTACCATGGGTGCTAGTGGGTGCTCAAGCACCCCCTCCCCCACCACCGGACCCCTAGTAGCTAGTACGGTAGTACCCACTGAGCATCGGCAATGCGGCGAGAGAAAACGACTTTGTGGCAGACGGAGGTTGAAGAAACTAGAAAGTCCAACCGGAGGTTGAAGTACCCACTGAGCATGTGGGCTATGGCTTAAGGCCCAGATGTCTGCTGGCCCAAATCCAATCAAACAACAGATAAGGTCTCATAGTCTCTCGCTCTCAACCAGACGCCTAGAGCCCCAGATTCGAGAGACGGAGTCACGGAGTCGGAGAGAGACTTGCTGAGGAGGAGGTGGTCGACGACTCAATGGCCTGGCGCGGTGGAGGGGGAGGCGGTCGGCATCTCGGCGACCCGGTGCGGAGAGGCTCACCAGTTGGCGACTCGACGGCCTGGCGCGGCGGAGGGGGAGGCGGTTGACGTCTCGGCGACCCAGCGCGGAGAGGGAGCCGGGGAGGCGGTCGGTGTCTCGGCGGCCCAGCGAGTAGGGGGAGGGCCGGGAGGCGCTGCGCAACCGCGCAGGTAGCCAGCAGGGCAGCGGGAGAGGCCGCGCGGGGCTACGGTAGCTGGCGCCTGGCGGCATCGCAGCGACTCGGGGGGAGGAGACGGCAAACGAGTGAAGTGAGGGCGATGCAGTGCAGCAGTTCCTGATGTTCACTAATTAAACAAATTGGCAGTGCGGTGAGGGTGACTGGGTGAGGTGAGGCAGTGAGTTTGTTTCTCTCAAATTCCCAATTTTCTTGTCATATTCAAATGTAGGTAGACTTGAAGATTGATGAACTGATTATTGATACAAATATTTAATTGGTGGTTGTTGTTTAATTTGCGATGGATGAATTGATGTAAATTGTTGTTTAATTGATTAGTGAACATCAAGACAGTAGCCATTAGCCGGTTAGCCAAATTGTTTAATTAGTGGTTGACTAGTTGTTGTATCACTAAATTTGATATTTCTTATGTACAGATCGGTACTCACATATTTATGGAGCCGATTAGCCAATTTGTTTAATTAGTGGTTGACTAGTTGTTGTATCACTAAATTTGATATTTCTTATCTACAGATCGGTACCCACATAATTATGGACATTTGGACGCACATTATCTATTAGTGATATACTAAATTTATTGTATTGTACATTTTCAATTTGTTTTCTTTCTATTTATGTATGAATTTAACATTTCAATGGCAAAAAATCAGTAAATATATATTTGATATGCTTATGTTGTACTATAGCCTCAACAACAGTAGAGATTTTTCTCTATTTTCATCCTAGATTCACCATTGTTTTCATCTTCAAGAATTGAAGAAAAGTCCCGTTGGATCTGGGCTAGGGGGGAAGCGGATCGGGGTTGGGGAGGCAGATCCGGCACCGACGGCGGGTATCTGGGCTCGGGGGAGATGGATCCGCCGCTTGTCATTGCTACTCCGGTTGCGGCCGATGACTGCGCAGGGTTGAAGGAGGCGGATCCGACTTCGGTGGGAGGGGGAACTGTTAGCGAAGATGGCGACGGCGGCGCTAGTGCCACAGACGACAACACCGCGGGCCTCGAGGGTGTTGGGCTCGAACGAGGAAGTGGAGGCGGCGTGGCAGGCAACAGCGCCGCTAGGTGTCGGGCTCGGAGGAGGAAGCAGAGGCAACATGGCGGGCAGCAGCGACGGCGACGGAGTAGTACATGTCGACGCTCAGGTCGACAACGGCAGGGTGTGTGCGACCACGATGTCCTTGAGCGGTTGGCCGAAGCTGTCGGCCATTCGGCCACGAAGATCTTGAACCGGCGGTTGGTGGCGCCGCTGCCTCAACGTCCCCGCCACCGTCCGCCATTAACCCCGAACTCTTCGTACTCCTCTTCTTCCCTAGCCAACAAATACCACCACGGCCGGCGCGCATCGGCTCCTCGCCGCCCCGCGGCTCAACCGCCTGTCGGGTGAACCCAGTGGGGGAGGAGACGGCGGTTGGACCGAATATGGGGCGTACGCCGCATAAGTCAAGGGGACGTATGTAGACCGTCAGATGGAGATCCGATGGTCACTGCCTATCCTGTTAAATTGGGCCTTCAAATTTCATCGCCGTCTTCACGACGCGTCGGCGCCAGAGAAGGCGAAGCACCGCTCACCGCCACGCTCCTCTAGGTGCTTCCACGGGTGCGCCTGCATGACGCACCGAACTTCCAAGAAGCGCCTACAAACCTAACAAACCATCGTCAAGACGCGGTGATCAACGCGGATGGCATCCAGTACGCGGTGCAGGAGAGACATCTGCGTGCCGCAAGCAGCGCGCACGACCTCGGGTGTGCGCCCACGGTGCCGACATGTCCTCCGCTACAAGGATGCAACCTGCTGATCGAGGCGCGCTTTGCTAGAACTAATGGGTCCACGCTGCACGCGAAATGCTCGATGAAACACCGCGATCGTTTTCGCCGCTGTTCAAGCTCGGCTAGTCGTAGTGTCCTACAATACGGTTGTCTCGTGGAATTCAATTAGATAGTGCCTGTCTACAGTACAGTCTCTTACAATATTATTGTCCGTGGCCTAAGCTGTATTGGTGATATGAGGAGGGGGGGGGGCGCATTGTCTGCTTTGGATGGCATGGGCATGGACATGGAGCACAAGACGACTGCTTTCCAAATGTGCGCACGTGAACAAACATCATTGCCTTCGGTGAGTTCAGCTCTGATCAGGCTTTTTTTTGTCATGGTCAATGACGGTGATGGCATGCAACTGCTTATGGCATTAGTGGACATGGACGGTGGTACAAGCAGGGAAGTGGGGGAAAGGTGAAGAGAAGTCTTCAAGGGTGTCGTTCGGTATGTATGACGAGGTGGAAGGGGAAGGTTGCATCACTCCCTTGAGGAGGTGGAAGGGGAAGGTTGCATCACTCCCTTGAGCCTGAAATGGATGCTGAGCAAGCTGGGTTCGCACCAGGATATCGACGAGTGCCAAGGTTTGATCTGCAGGTGATTGTAGTTCTATGCTCCAGTTGTAAACAGTCTCTCTATTTGATAGAACGAGGTATCAGAATGTTTACATTTCTTTGAGGTGCCAGAAAATAAAACACATGTGCACTACACTCTGTAATCTGTATACACCGGCATGAACTTTAGAATTGGAAATTATCATCACCGCAGTGTACATAGTCTCTTTCTTGGCTCAGGACAAAGCATCATATTATATTAAATTTCTAAGCCTTGTTTGAAACCTTGCTTTCGCTCTCTCCCCAAATGCTTGCAATTGCAGCTAGAGAATATCGTGTAGCCTCATCAAAGGCCATCAGATCCCTGTCCTCAGGCTCTTTTTTGCTGCCTTCTGACGTTGCTTCCTGTAGGGGCAATGCCATGGTCACTGTCCTACACAAGGAACATGGCTAGCAATCTGACACAAGGAACATGGCCAGCAGTGACATATATATATGTACTAGCAGTCTTATAATCACAAGGAGACCGATCAGCTTCCTGCATTTCATCGAAAAGGATGGAACGTGATACTAATGAGGCGAACCAAGGTATGCTGAACCATTTTGGTTATCTTCATTTTTGGCTTGCTTACATTGGAACAACTGATGTACATGTGCTTATGCTGCTTATTTTTTCTATTGTCAAATTGTCATCATAGCTGATCACTTGATCATCTTTTGTTGAAATGTTTATGCTCTTTCGAACTGCCAAAAGATCTAGGCTTGAGTTTTATGCGATATAGCTTATGAATGGAACTATGGAAGTAATGATGTTTTGATTTAGTAGTTGGAGATCAGAGCCAGACTGTCCAGAAGGGTGAGAAGGCTGAGCCAGAACCTAGTGATGCGCAGACCGCCCAGACGGGTGAGAAGGCTGAGTCAGAACCTACTGATGTGCAGACCGCCCAGAAGGGTGAGAAGGCTGAGCCAAAACCTAGTGATACGAAAAAGCTTATTCAGTTCATGGAAAACAACTATGAGCAGTATGTTGCCAATGTGCAATCCTTTGATGAATTCTACCACGCCATCGTTGAACTCATCGAGTAAGTTTGGTAACCTACAGTCTCAACTACAACTCTGATTTAATTTCTTGGCTGCATGATGGAACTCTCACATCGTTTTTTCAAGTCTATTCAGTTCAATTGCATTCATTGCTACTGAACATTTTTTAACTGTTCGACTAGGTTCCAAAAATATATATATAGCTTATCTTCCTTGTTTGCAGTTAAAGCAACTTAGTATCCGACCTGATGCTTCTTCTTCAGAATGTTTTGCGAGGAACGTGGACATGTCATGTGGGGTCGCGTCTACAGCCGACGACCCAAGGCACGGGGGCAGCCGGCCCTAGGCGCCAAAGGAAAAGGGCAGCCGGCCCTAGGTGCTGAAACAATCAGCCATTAGGCTGATTGTGATTTCCTTTTATCTATTTAGAAAGTTTAATTCTGTTTTATCTCTTTAGGAAGGTTTGAATTAAGAAAGTATCTTTTAGGAAAGAGTCCTAGTTAAGGAAGAATAAGAGTCCTATTATCTTTTAGGAAAGAGTCCTAGTTAAGGAAGAATAAGAGTCCTATTTGCAATCAGATTGTACTCCTATATATAGGAGATAAGAGGTTAATAGAAAATCAGCAAAGGATTGGGTTATTCCCCAATCTCCTTGCGCCAAAACCCCTGCCTGCTACTGTTCACCGCGCGCTATTGTTCACCGCACGCCACTGTTGGCGTGCGGCTGTTCACCACGCGCTATTCACGCGCACTATTCATCCACGCCGCAGCCCACGACGTCTCGACGCAATCCTCATCCCCGGAGTTGATTCTCCCCGCCCGCCTCCGGCTCCCGGCGCCATCATCGACATCTTGGTATCGAGCCAACCGTTGCTCCTTCCACCATGTCGAGCAACGGTGGTGACGAGGAATTCCAACAGTTTATGCGCCAGTTCGCCAAAGATACGGCACAAACTCTTGCGAGTATCATAGCACGTAATGAAGTATCCTTGGCGCGCATGGAGGGACACCTCGCCAGTGAGGAGGCGACAAAGATGGAGAAACCGCCGCATGGATAGGGGCTAGGGAGTTCTTTGCCATCAAGACCGCCAAATGAGGCTCGGATGTCGATCGCCCAACCAGCACCACACCTTCACGTGGCGGCGGCATGGAGCTCATGGAGGAGCTCCCGTGGAATTTCGCCGGTCTTGGCGACCCACGGAGCTCCCATCGCCGCATGATCACGACCACCGCATCCACCTCATGCCGGGCACCGGTAGCGGTGGTGGTTCGCCATACCGAATGCGGCTACTCAAAAGGATGAGCTAGGCGCCAATGCACCGCCATGCTCGGCGAGGGCATCATCCGTATGAAGAACTCGGCTTTCGGCGCCGTGCTCCTCGTCAAGAAGAAGGACGATCTTGGCGTTCTGCGTCGACTCACTGGTGCCTTGAATGATAAAACCATCAAGGGCAAATTCCCATCCCGTTGGTCGAGGAGCTCTGGATGAGCTCAAGGAGCACGGTTCTTCACCAATTGGACCTTTGCTCGGCTATCACCAAGTCCGGATGGCTCGGAGGATGTGGAGAAGACCGCCTTCGTACCCATGAGGGCTTATTTGAATTCTGGTCATGGCTTTCGGGCTAACCAATGCCCCAAAGAACCTTTCAAGCTCTCATGAACGAGGTTCTTCTACCGTACCTCGTCGTTTTGTACTTGTGTTCTTTGGCGATATCTTGATTTATAGTTCATCATGGGCGGATCATCTTCTGGCATGTGCAGGCGGTGCTCAATGTCTTCAACAACAATGACTTTTCCTCAAAAGTCCAAGTGCCTTTTTGGGGATACCTCGATGGCATACCTCGGCCATGTCATCCGCGGCCGAGGCGCTGCCATGGATCCGATCCAAGGTGACAAGCGTCATGGGTCGCCACGCCTCTATTCGGTCTTGCGCCCTCCGTGGTTTCTTGGGATCGCCGTACTATCGACGCTTCATCAAGGACTTTGGCACCATTGCGGCGCCTCGACACACCTCTTCGCATGAGGGCTTGCTTGTCTGCGAGGCCGACTCGGCGTTCACCGCGACTCGGGGTGCTTACCACAAGATCGGTCCTCCACCGCCAGACTTTGCGGCTCGGTTAAATGGTCGAGCGCGACGCCGCACGGGTTGATCTTAAATCTTTGCATCGAACGCAGGTGCCATCGCCTTCTTGATCGCCCGATTGCCGTGACGCCACGCCAAGCTAGCGGCATATGAGCCTTGCCGAGTGGTTTTGTCAAGCCGTGCGCCATTGGCGTCCATATACGTGGGGCATCCGTTCAAAGTCCGCACGCGGATCATTACGCCTCAAATTCGCTTGATCACGGCTTTTACTATCCGCAAAGATCAATGGGTGAAACAAACCGTTTGGCTTTGATTTTCTTTGTCGAGTTTAAACCAGTCGCCTCAATATCGTGGTCGACGCGCTCTCTGGAAGACGCGGAACTAGGGCTCGCCGCCATCATCGCCCACGATTCGCCTATTCGCGAACCGACAAGCCGCTCTCACGGAGCTCGAGCTCTCAGCGATCCGCAGCCGCATCGAGACAGGCGAACTCGCCAAGCCATGGTCCATGGTGGACGGCATCGTATGCTTTCACCGACGCGCCCACGTCCCGGCCACATCACCCCTTCACTCGACGGTTCTGGCTGCCGTCCATCAGGGTTCACATGAGGGTATTCAGAAGACGCTGCACCGCCACGTCGAAATTTCCATCTCCTTCAGATCGGGCGATAGTCGCGAGCATTCGTCCGGGTCTGCGCTGTGTCAACGCAACAAAACGAACAACTTCAATTACGGATTGTTGCGCCTTTGGAGGTCCCATGCCGCATTTGGTCCGACATATCTATGGATTTCATTGAAGGTTTGCCGAAGGTGGGCGAAATCGGTCATCTTGATATGGTGGATCGATTCTCAAGTATGCTCACTTCCTTCCTTTGGCACACCCTTATTGGCGTCGTCCGTGGTCGTGTGTTCTTTGCGGAGATTGTTCGACTGCATGGCCTCCCGGTCTCGATTGTGTCCGACAGGGACCCGGTCTTCACATCAAATTTTTGGAAGGATCTGTTTTCCCAGTGTGGCACCACCTTGAATATGAGCACGGCATTTCATCCCCAATCTGATGGGCAATCCGAGGTGGTTAATAAGGTCATCACTATGTATCTCCGTTGTATGACAGGCGATCGTCCCCGGCAGTGGACCCGTTGGTTACCTTGGGCCGAGTTCATCTACAACACCTCCTACCATTCCGCTCTACATACGACCCCGTTCCGGGTCGTGTATGGGCGTGATCCACCATCCTTTCAGGATTATGAGCCCGGCGGGGCACGACGCGTCGACCATTGATCGAGAGCTTCAGATCGCGACCTTTTACATCGATGTACGCGGTCGCCATAACATGCTCAAGAGTGTTACAAAAATTCTATGACCGCAAACATCGCGGCATTGACTTCGCCGTGGGAGAGTTCAGATGGCCGCTTTCACCATCGCTATCGCCACCTTACTGGCGCGACGCCGAGAAGCGGGGCCTAAGTACTATGGACCGTGTCGCGTTATCTCAAGATCAATGAGGTTGCCTATCGGTTGGATTTGCCCAAGTCGGCTCGCCTACATGACGTATTTCATGTGAATCTCCTTAAAAGTATGAAGGCATTCCTCCTGCGGCCCGCCACCATTGCCGCCTCTTCTACATGGTCGGGTTATTCCCACGCCGGTCCACGGTGATACGTGCACGCCTAGCTCGGGATAAGTGGCGATTCTCGTTCAATGGGAGGGACTTTCCGCACCGGCGTCGTCTTGGGAGGATGTGGTGACGTTCAAAGAATCTTATCCTTATTTTATTTCGACGAGTTGTTTGTCAACGGAGGAGAGATGTCATGGGTCGCGTCTCTGACCGAGCGACCCAAGGCACGGGCGGCCCGCCCTAGCGCCAAAGGAAAAGGGGTAGGCCCTAGGTCTTTGAAACAATCACCATTAGGTGATTGTGATTTCCTTTATCTATTTAGAAAGTTTAATTGCTTTTATCTCTTTAGGAAGGTTTGAATTAAGAAAGTATCTTTTAGGAAAGAGTCCTAGTTAAGGAAGAATAAGAGTCCTATTATCTTTTAGGAAAGAGTCCTAGTTAAGGAAGAATAAGAGTCCTATTTGCAATCGATTGTACTCCTATATATAGGAGATAAGAGGTTAATAGAAAATCGGCAAAGGATTGGGTTATTCCCAATCTCCTTGCGCCAAAACCTCGCCTGCAGCATCTTTTTGCTCACATCGTTCACCGTGACGCCATCGTTTGGCGTCGGATCGCATTCACTGCTGCCATCTTGTTTCACCGCTACAAGACTGCTCATCCACGCCGCAGCCCACGACGCCTCGACGCAATCCTCATCCCGGAGTTGATTCTCCCCGTCGCCTCGGCTCCGGCGCCATCATCGACATCTTGGTATCGAGCCACCCGTTGCTTCACCCACCATGTCAAGCAACGGTGGTAACGATGATTTCCAACAGATGATGCGTGACGTTCAAAGAATCTTATCCTTATTTTCTGCTCGAGGACGAGCTGTTTGTCAACGGAGGGTGACGTTCAAAGAATCTTATCCTTATTTTCATTTCGAGGACGATTTGTTTGTCAACGGAGGAGAGATGTCATGTGGGGTCGCGTCTTTTAACCGACCCAAGGCACGCGAGCGGTACCGCCCTAAGCGCCAAAGGAAAAGGGCAGCGGTCCTAGTCTTTGAAACAATCACCATTAGGTGATTGTGATTTCCTTTATCTATTTAGAAAGTTTAATTGCTTTTATCTCTTTAGGAAGGTTTGAATTAAGAAAGTATCTTTTAGGAAAGAGTCCTAGTTAAGGAAGAATAAGAGTCCTATTATCTTTTAGGAAAGAGTCCTAGTTAAGGAAGAATAAGAGTCCTATTTGCAATCAGTTGTACTCCTATATATAGGAGATAAGAGGTTAATAGAAAATCGGCAAAGGATTGGGTTATTCCCCAATCTCCCTTGGCGTAAACCCCCCCTGCCCGTGCGCTCTTTGCTGCCATCGCTCACCGTCTTGATCGTTCACCGTCTTGAAGATTGTTCACCGCGCGACTGTTCATCCGCGCCAAGATCGTTCATCCACGCCGCTGACCCACGACGTCTCGACGCAATCCTCATCCCGGAGTTGATTCTCCCCGCCCGCCTCCGCCGGCGCTCATCATCCGACATCTTGGTATCGAGCCACCGTTGCTTCACCCACCATGTCAAGCAGCGGTGGTAACGATGATTTCAACAGATGATGCGCCAATTCGCCGAGGACACGGCGAAGTCCTTATGAGTATCAACGACTCGCTTCGCTCGGCATGGCGGATTGATTGAGGCCAACATCAATCGATCGACTTCGGCATGATCAACGATCGCACGCATGGAAGGGCGGCCTCCGGAAGGATGACGGCGAAGACATCGCCATGCGGACAGAACCGAGAGAGGCTGCCGCCGAGCCAAGCCGCGCCGGTCGCGACTCGGGCGCCGCTGGCGTTGTTTCTCGCCCGCCACCCTACCCGCTACCTCGGCGCCGGACAACCTCGGAACCCGCCGCTACATCAAGCTCAACTTCCGTCGCCGGCGGCAAGGAAGATCAATACCATGGATCAACCGCTGCGAACAATTTTTTCGCGCCAACAAACGCCCATGGAAGATCGGGTGTGGCTCGCCACGCACCACATGATAGGCGTGGCGATTCGCAGGTACATGCGCGTGGAGCGCATGGATGGTATGCCTAATCTGGCGGCACTTCACCGACCTCGCCCATCGCTTCGGTTCGGCATGCTCACACGCCACAATCCGCTAGGGCGCTCGGCGAACCTCGGCGTACATCGCCGGTGGCCGACTTTACCGAAAATTTTTCGACCTCCTCGCCGTTGCGGCCACTTGGACGAGAGCGGCGGTGATGCTTTTCACGGCGGGACTTGGCGAGCCTCGCAAACGAATGTCGAGCTCCAAAGGCCGACCAACCCGAGGTCGCCATGGACCTCGCCAGAGCCTCACGAACGTCTCGCCTTGCTACCCGAGCACCCGCAAGACTCGTCGATCACCGGGCGGCGGCGCCGAACCCTCCAACCACGGCCGACCGCCTCGAAGTGCAGGGTCGGCTCATCGGCACCTTCGGGCCGACCACGGGGCATCAGCTCGCCAAGCCGCTCAGCGCCACACCAACCGAGATGGAGGAACGCCAGAGCAAAGGCCTTTGCTACAACTGCGACGAGAAGTTCGTGCCCGGCCACCAGCGTTTCTGTAAACGATCTTTATGTTGCAGGTTGAGCCGGATGATGACGATATCGAGGAGGAGGACGTGGACGCCACCATCTCCCTCCTCGCCCTCACCGGGATTCGCAAGTCCCAAACGATGCAGCTCCCGGTGATGATCCACGGCGTCCAATTGATGGCCCTGATCGACTCGGGCTCCACCCATAACTTCATCGCTGCGGAGCTCGTCGCTAAGGTTGGGTTGACCTTGGCGACACGTACAGGCCTCTCCGTGGCGCGTAATATGGCGACAAGGTGGCAAGCGGCGGGGTATGCTACGCGACACCCCTCTCCATCGACCAGGAACACTTCATCCTCGACTTGCTCACCATACCACTTGGCGGCTTCGACATTGTCCTCGGGGTCCAATGGCTCCGCTCCTTGGGACCGATTGTCTGGGATTTCAACCTCCTGACGATGCGTTTCCACCGCCAGGACCGGGAGATCATCTGGCGCGGTGTGGCTCCATGCCGACCATCACCGCACCTCCACTCCACCTCGACCACAGAAGATCTCATGGCGGAGCTACTCTCAGAATTCGCGCCGATCTTTGACACGCCTCGCGGCCTGCCACCTCCACGCGGCCGCGACCACCGGATTCACCTCCTCCCCGGCACCAGCGCGGTGGTGGTTAGGCCATACCGATACCCGGCTACTCAAAAGGATGAGCTAGAGCGCCAATGCACCGCCATGCTCGAGCAGGGCATCATCCCGTAGAAGAACTCGGCTTTTTTCGCCGTGCTCCTCGTCAAGAAGAAGGACGATCTTGGCGTTCTGCGTCGACTACCGTGCCTTGAATGATAAAACCATCAAGGACAAATTCCCGTCCCGGTGGTCGAGGAGCTCTGGATGAGCTCTGGGAGCACGGTTCTTCACCAAAAGCCGACCTTTGCTCGGCTATCACTAAGTCCGGATGGCTCCGGAGGATGTGGAGAAGACCGCCTTCGTACCCATGAGGGCTTATTTGAATTTCGGTCATGGCTTCGGGCCAACCAATGCCCCAAAGAACCTTTCAAGCTCTCATGAACGAGGTTCTTCTACCATACCCACGCTGTTTTGTACTTGTGTTCTTTGACGATATCTTGATTTATAGTTCATCATGGGCGGATCATCTTGGCATAAAGGCGGTGCTCAATGTCTTCAACAACAATGAATTTTTCCTCAAAAGGTCCAAGTGCCTTTTTGGGGATACCTCGGTGGCATACCTCGGCCATGTCATCCGTGCTGAGGGCGTTGCCATGGATCCGTCCAAGGTGACAAGCGTCATGGACTGGCCACGCCCCCATTCGGTGCGCGCCCTCCGTGGTTTCTTGGGACTGGCCGGGTACTATCGACGCTTCATCAAGGACTTTGGCACCATTGCGGCGCCTCTGACACGCCTCCTTCGCAAGGAGGGCTTCGTTTGGTCTGCAGAGGCCGACTCGGCGTTCACCGCACTCAAGGGGGCGCTTACCACAGCACCGGTCCTCCAACTGCCAGACTTTGCAGCTCAGTTCGTGGTCGAGTCGCGACGCCGCACGGGTTCGATCTTGCGTCTTTGCATCGAACACGGTGCCATCGCCTTCTTCAGTCGCCCGATTGCCGCACGCCACGCCAAGCTAGCGGCATATGAGCGTGAGCTGATTGGCCTTGTCCAAGCCGTGCGCCATTGGCGTCCATACGTAAGCGCCCGCTCAAAAGTCTGCGACGGATCATTACGCCCTCAAATTCTGCTGATCGGCTTTTACTATACCGCAAAGATCAATGGGTGAAACAAACTGTTTGGCTTTGATTTTCTTTGCCGAGTTTAAACCAGTCGCCTCAATATCGTGGTCGACGCTCTTCTGAAGACGCGGAACTAGGGCTCGCCGCCATCACCGCCCCTGATTCGCCTATTCGCCGAACCGACAAGCGCTCTCACGGGCGAGCTCTCGGCGATCCGCAGCCAAGATCGAGACAGCGAACTTCGCCAAGCCATGGTCCATGGTGGACGGCATCGTATGCTTTCACCGACGCGCCACGCCCCGGCCACATCACCCCTTCGCTCGGCGGTTACGGCCGCCATCCATCGTGGTTCACATGAGGGTATTCAAGACGCCGCACCGCCTCGCCGAAATTTCCATCTCCTTCAGATCGGCGATGGTCGCGAGCATTCGTCTCGGTCTGCGCCGTGTCGGCGCAACAAAACGGAGCAACTTCGGTATGGGATTGTTGCGCCCTTTGGAGGTCCCATCGCATTTGGTCCGACATATCTATGGATTTCATTGAAGGTTTGCGAAGGTGGGCGGAAATCGGTCATCTTGATGTGGTGGATCGATTCTCAAGTATGCTCACTTCCTTCCTTTGGCACACCCTTATTCAGCGTCGTCAGAGTCAGAGTGTGTTCTTTGCGGAGATTGTTCGATTGCATGGCCTCCGGTCTCGATTGTGTCCGACAGAGACCCGGTCTTCACATCAAATTTTGGAAGGATCTGTTTTCAAAGTGTGGCACCACCTTGAATATGAGCACGGCATTTCATCCCCAACTGATGGGCAATCCGAGGTGGTTAATAAGGTCATCACTATGTATCTCCGCTTGTATAATGCGATCGTCCCGGCGATGGACCCGTTGGTTACCTTGGGCGAGTTCATCTACAACACCTCCTACCATTCCGCTTACATACGACCCGTTCCGGTCGTATGGGCGTGATCCACCATCCTTTCAGATTATGAGCCGGCGGGCACGACGTCGCCATTGATCGAGCTTCGGGACCGCGACCTTTTTACATGCGATGTACGCGATCGCCACAACATGCTCAAGAGTGTTACAAAAATTCTATGACCGCAAACATCGCAAAGATTTACTTCGCCGTGGGAGAGTTCGTATAACCGCCTTCACCATCGCCATGCCGCCACCTTGCTGGCGCGACGCCGAGGGAAGGGGCCTAAGTACTATGGGCGTGTCGCGTTATCTCAAGATCAATGAGGTTGCCTATCGCTTGGATTTGCCCAAGTCACTCGCCTACATGACGTATTTCATGTGAATCTCCTTAAAAGTATGAAGGCATTCCTCCGCAGCCCGCCACCATTGCCGCCTCTTCTACATGGTCGGGTTATTCCCACGGCCACGGTGATACGTGCACGCCTAGCTCGGGATAAGTGGCGATTCTCGCTCAATGGGAGGGACTTTCCGCGACCGACGCGCCTTGGGAGGATGTGGTGACGTTCAAAGAATCTTATCCTTATTTTCATTTCGAGGACGAGCTGTTTGTCAACGGAGGAGAGATGTCATGTGGGGTCGCGTCTGACCGGCGACCCAAGGCACGGGCACCGGCCCTAGGCGCTAAAGGAAAAGGGCGGCCGGCCCTAGGGTTAAACAATCACCATTAGGTGATTGTGATTTCCTTTATCTATTTAGAAAGTTTAATTCTGTTTTATCTCTTTAGGAAGGTTTGAATTAAGAAAGTATCTTTTAGGAAAGAGTCCTAGTTAAGGAAGAATAAGAGTCCTATTATCTTTTAGGAAAAGAGTCCTAGTTAAGGAAGAATAAGAGTCCTATTTGCAATCAGATTGTACTCCTATATATAGGAGATAAGAGGTTAATAGAAAATCAGCAAAGGATTGGGTTATTCCCCAATCTCCCTTGCGCCAAACCCTGCCCGTGCTACTGTTCATCGCGCGCTACTGTTCACCGTGCGGTACTGTTCATCCGCGCACTGTTCATCCACGCCCAGACCACGGCGTCTCGGCGCAATCCTCATCCCCGGAGTTGATTCTCCCCGTCCGCCTCCGCTCCCAGCGCTCATCATCTGACAGTTACAGTACCGGATACCGGAGAAACAAAAACTTCTGGAAGCATATCAAGTGAGTAAAAGCCGTCTCTTCCCTTCCTGCCTTCTCGAAGGTACTTAAACTAGAAGGTCGTGCTGCCCTGCCTGAAAATCTTCCACTAGCATCATATCATCACTAACTTCGACTTCCTCACGAAACGTTATTAGGGAAAAGCTTCGATTAATGCTATTTCTTTGCACTAATGAATTTTTGGGGTGTTACAAAATCTTCCACCAGCATCATACCATCACTTACTTTGACTTCCTCACGAAAACAAAACGAACTAAACAAGCTGACGTAAACATGTTTTTAAGTGCATCCTTGTTCCATTCCAATCACTGTAGATCGATCTGTTATTTGATTTAAACATCTGAAAATAAAGGTGTAAATGGTGAAGAATAAAATGGAAACTCGTGTCTTAAATTAAGTGTCAACAACTAGAGTACAGCAGGCTAATGAGAAGAATTACTAATAGGTTGGGACTTCGAAGAGATTAAGGCACTGATGGAGTTCACTTGGTTCTTGTCCGGTGCAGAAGCATCACACGGCGCAGGGCGAGCTGAAGAGGGAGGAGTTCATCAAGATCAGCAAGGAGGTGATGAGGCCGAGCAGCTTCACCATTGGCAAAGCGACCAAGGAGCTTCTGCTGTTCCTCTTCGGTGCTCCGTTCTGCGCGCTTGCCGCGAAGAGGATCATGCCCGGCCTGGGTTGGTTGTCGGACGACGTCGTCATCCCTCTGGCCACCTCTGGTTCTGTTGTGTATCTCGTCAAAACGAAGCAGCTCTGAACCAGCTGCACAGTGACACTCACTCACTCCCAGCCAGGTTGGCCTGGCTGCAAAACAATACCGTAATGAAGTGAAAATAGCATGGTGTGCTGTGAATTATTCAAGACGGTTTCATCGCCATTATACACTTATTTCTGCATCGAATTATGCTCCATTTAGTACTATCTCGTTGGCTTTTAGAAAAGCACTTACTCTTTTTGTTCCCTACCGGTAAGTTGCTATGCTCAGCCGTGAAATCTAGTGGTATTTGGGCAGGGGTAGCGGAGCGTGACGAAGGGTACAAGTGCGACATGATTGCCGAGGCCGAAAACCTCAAAGCCGGAAAATGCATGGCCGTGGCGTGCTACCCGTTTTGTACATTGTTGGCTCCCAACCGGCCCACGTACTACAGCACCATACAACAACAAAAAAACCTAGAAAAAACTAAAATTAAAAGAGCCAAAAACAACACACGCTGCTCTCTATCTCCCGGACTAGAGGTGGGAGTCGGGCTGTGCCGTGCCAGCACGGGCACGGTGGACTGCGGGCCACGGTGGCATGACATAGTGAACTCCCCGGGTTGTGCTATGCTGGCATGGCAAGCCGTGCGGTGAGGCTCAGCACGACACAATGGCATGTGGGTAATTTGTCGAGCCATGTCAAGACGGCACGGCGACATGCCTCAGAGCTTCGCCTTTGTCCCCACAAGCCTGATCACCTCCGCTCGCGATCGGCGACCATATGTCGCCCTGCCTGCGCTCCGCCTCGCCGTCCCGCCATCTTTGCCGCATTGGCTGCGCAAGACCATGTTGTTGTTGCGGCGCCCCGCCTCGTCGGTTGGACGAAGGGAAGAATAGAGGGGAGGGATGCGGCGTTGGCACGTGGGGACAAGGTAGGGAGGGCGGCGATGTGTGGCCACGTCGGGAGGGAGGAAGAAGAGGGGGGACCGGGGGCGAGGGGGTGGGGGTGGAGCGACGGAGGTGGCGAGGGGGCAAGGGCAGAGCGGCGGTCACGGAGGTGGCGGCCTTGCTGCCAAGGCGCCTGAGGAGAGGAGATGAGAGGAGGAAGAGACGAAAAGGGAGAGTGGGCTTGTTGGAGATGGGAGGAGGGAGTTGAAGAGGAAGAAGAGATAAGAAAGGAGACGGGGAGAGGAAGAGATAAGGGCTAAGGGCAGCATAAGGCAGAGCCGCTGAAGGGAAACTGGGAAAGGAAAAAGGAAAAAAGGGAAAAGGGAAGGAAAGGGAAAAAGGGAAAGGGAAAGGGAAAGAAAGGGAAAAAGAAAAAAGAAGGGAAAAGGAAAGGGGGGGGGGAGGAAGGGGAAAAGGGGGGAAAAGGAAAAATTAAGGAAATTAAAATAGAGAACTTAACTATAGATTAAGTTAGAAAATTATAGATTAATTAGAAAGTAAGCATTAGTGGATCATTACTAAAATAATTCATTTAATTAAGATATCCCGTTAGAATCTAAATTAAAATGGTAAAATTATGGACACTTAAAAATTAGGAGGAAAAAATGAAATTTTATTGATATGCACACATTGTTACTGCCTCGTTAAAAACCTTACACCCCAGTGTAGGGTTCTCCCGGTAAGGAAAAGAGTACAGTAACTACATTCATGCATATATATATCGGCTACTCAACATTGAGTTCAGCTAATGCCTCTACGATCTTGGGATCCTCCCACTGATGTTGATGTTGCTCTTTTGACAATTTCCAGTCTTTTGAGGTAGGTGATTGCATCCACCATCTCGGGGCGTGAGGGGTGACCTCATTTTTTCAATTATTCTTCATATCATGCTGAACGTCGCTTCCGAAGAGACGAAGGACACCATAACCAATAGAACATCTCGTGCTAAATGACACAGCACAGGCAATATCCGCTTGTTGTTGTTCCACCACTCGAGCAAGTTTAAGTTTCCTCCGCCGAAAAGATTAGGATCGATGTTTGCAAAATCATGCTCCAAGTAATGGTTCAGCTCTGATGTAGAATTTCACTTAGGAGGCGCCTGAGACTGAGGGGGTGAAAAAACTAGACTTGCCTTCAGCTTCTTCCACAAGTGTGTTGTCAAGCTTGTCTTGGCTACATGTGTCTGCTGTAAGGCCTCCGATCTCGTGCTGCTACCAAGCTTGTCATGTTACAAGCGAAAAACACGAACAAACTCCTTTTTGACATGTTCGAAAGCTTCAGAGAAATCAAGGTTGGGGCACTCACGTATTCCCTCCATAGCCATTTGCAAACCTGCTAACTTTTTTTGTAGGATCCCAAATGATAGCAAAGCAATATAGGTGTGAAATAGATCCAAAATATTTAACAAAAATTTCCTCCATTACTGCAACAACATGACCTAAAAGGGGATGTCCTCTAGATTTAGCAAACATGACAGCAATTAACCAAATAAAACCTATAACTAAGTAAGAAGTAGGGCAGTAAATACCGGATATAGCCTTACTTGCTTTGTAAAAAAAAAGTCTACAAAACTCTTGAAATTAACTGACAATTTTCCAATCTGTGTTAGCAACAATCAACTTATCTGAGTTAGCATTGACAAAGACAGATATAATATGTTCATACCTGTGGATATCATGGGGATATGCTCACGATGTTAGGATGATAATACAATTGGCAATTGTATTAAGGGTTTGTTGAAACATGTGTTTTCGGCAAAGTTCAGTTGCTGTCAGGCTTTAGGCGGTCAGACTAGCCAGGACGGTGGTCTGACCGATCACCTCTGGCGGTCAAACCGGCCAAGGCTCAAGTCTTGTGGCTAGCAGTCAGATCGGCCGTGGGCGATGGTCTGACCGGCCAGAAAGGTGTTTGTGAGTTTGGAGCTAGGCCAAAAATAGAGGGTGTAAGCAACAGAGGGGATTCTTCTACACTTGGTCTCATATTTTTTGGAGCTTTGAGTCAAAAGTTCTATTCATTTGAAATTTTCAGAAAGGTTTCGGATTTTCAGGGAGGAATTTTGGCTAAGTCCCCTTGCTGGGCAGTCAGACCGGCCAGGGGGCGGTCAGACCGGCCATGGGTGGCGGTCTGACCGATTTTGCCCTGTTCGCTGGCCATCTTGGCGATGATGCTTGTAAGTTAGGTTAATTTCATGGGTTTCAGTGCATATGTGTTGCATGATGCATGTTTTGACTGACGTGGGTCAAGTTGCAAAGAACTTGTTCTCAGAATCGATTTCTTGGTCTATTGTTGTGTGGGAAGCTTGGAGGTAAACGACGGTCAACGACAGGGATAATCGGGACTAGGCTTGGAGAGCTGAGGTTCAAAACGATCGAGGATGCCGGGTGAAGTCAGTGGACTCAAGCATGGCGCAAAATGGACAAGGATGACTGAACGGGAAGTTCAGTACGATGGGTTGCATCAAGCGGTGCGGAGGTCAGTGCAAGTTCCATGGTGGTTTCGGTGGGAGCCAGATGGGAGAGACTTGCTGACATGAAGAGAATCGTTGATCAACCTACACGTGGTTAAGCATGGGATTTCTTCATGAAAATTGGACTCGGTCTTTGGAGAAGGATCGAAAAGGGGTATTTTGGTAACTTCACCAAAATACCGTCTTGACGACCTTTTGCTAAACCACGATGCAAGATGGCGCAAGGAGAGGTGGTTTAGGTCAAAAGAAGATAAAGACGGCGCTTTGAAAAGCGTGCGTGAGTGAAACCCATTTTTGTGTGGGCTTAACGGGTGCCCATTAGGGATGTCTTTCTAGAAGCTAACCTCCACTGTAAAAAGGGAGGGTGCTGGTTATACACCTCCCAACCCTTGTAGCCAAGAAGTCCTAATTTGTGTTTTAGGGATAGGAGAGGAAGTGGAGTAGTTAGGGTTCTTGAGAGTTGGATTGATTGTGTGCTCAAGTGTTGAGCTTTTGTCCTCCATAATGGAGTGGTTGTAAACCAACATCAATCTCGAATCAATCCAAGCAATATTTTCTCAAGATGAATCTATTCTTGTTTTTGCTCTCTCTTTTGTGATTTATGGGTTTTCATTGATCCGTCGGTTTCTGGCTGTGATCTTACTTACTGTGACATGTGGCAATATATCTAGGATCATATTATACCCACGAGCAAGTTTTGGGATCAATCTTAGGTTTTGCTCGGTTCTTGTGCCCTCCTTCCCTCATCTATGAAATTCGTGAAAACCTTGGCTTTGATCTTCCCGATCATCGATTGAAATAGGTTCCTGACTGTAACATCCCGAATTTATGGTTTGTATTTCAAATGTATAAAAACATGATCATTTAAAAACTTTTGCTACATCTCTTGGTCATTCAATTTATTTGGAATTCAAATCAGGGTTTTGTTGATTGTAAAACCTAAAACATTTTTTTATGAAAATACAAGTAAAAAGAAACTTCAAAGTTTTATGAAGAAAAATAAATTAGTTGAAAAACCCTAGAAAATTTATATAAGGATCTACACTATGATCTAAGCCTCCCCAAAAATTTTCAGAATTTTTGGAGTTAGTTTGCTAGATAAAATAAATCCTAGAAGCTCTCAGCCTTTTTTAGTTAAATAAAAATCAGAAAACAAAATCCTTTTTCCTTTCTCCCACCGACCAGTGGACCCCATTGGTCAGGCCCCTGTTACACCGACCGAGTCAGTCGAGCCACGATGTAGCCGCTTGCTTTCGGCTGACCACTTCTCCTCGCTCACTGCGGGCGGGTCCCGCCATGAGCATAAATCCTCCACGCGCCGAGCCTTGATCGCACTTCGCACCAGTGCATGGGCGTCGCTCAGCCTTCGCCATGCCAGTGCGCCACCAGCCCATTTCTGGTTTTACCGCACCCCTAGTCTCTCCTTACCTCTGGGCGCATTGCCCGCGTGCCCTTAATGGTCGGTCATGTCCCGCAACCATCCTCAGCAGCCCACGCCGTGTGATCGTGCAGGAGCGCACCATCGCCCATGACGGCCTCCTCGCGGTTTCTTCGCCCTAGCCTATTTAAGGTCACCCGAGCGAGCCTCTGCCTCCGCTTCACACCCCAAGCCACCCCCTATCTCCCTCTCACTCTCACCCAGTGAAATCACCGAGAAGGACTCGTACTCGAAGTTCAGCTGAGACGCCGCTCATTCGCTGCCGGCGTCTTGGAGGGTTTTTATCCTCACCAAACCCCGTCACCATACATTCTAGGCCACCATCGACATTTCCCCTAACTTGATTTTACTTTGGCTCCACAGGACCTCGCCGCAATCTCCCTCTTCCTCGGTTCCAGTCAAAAGACCCTAACTCCATTGTTGTGCCATCTTCGGTGAGTGTTATCCCAATTCCACTCACCCTGAGCTCCCTCTTAAGTTACTTATACCTCCCCGATCACTCACGTCCCCTCGCTTCTCCTAGGCTAGCCCCTCCACGCGAAGGCCATCTCCACCGCCGCCGGTCATCGCCACTAGAGCTCCTCGGACCACCTCAGAAGCTGCTTCCTGTTTTGGTAAGTTCCTAGTGCCCTAGAGCTGCTCATGCGCGTGCATTTTAGTTGAGAAGATCCCTGGGTTCGGAGTTGCCATGTATGGCCGAACCTCCTCGCCGCCGCTCTCAGGTGCGCCACCTCGTAAGATCATCGGAGACCTCGCCGCCGATGCCGGCAGGATCGCCTGGGCATGAGCATTCCATTTTGACCACCCACCCGCGCCTCCCACCGCCGGCGACAAGCGCAGCAAGATCGTGTTCTAGAGCCCTCTGCTTGTCTGAACCGGACATGTGCTGTGCGAGCACCATTAAGGGACTGAATCAATGTCTTAAGCTGGTTTTAATCGCTACCAAGTCTCACTGTCTTGCGGGCCCTTGAACAAAAACCCATGAGCCTTAATGCTCTGATTTCCGCACCGGTTCACTGACGTGTGGGCCCTAGGCCATTAACTCACACAGTGATTACTGTGTGAACAAAAATCATGTGCTATGAACCCTAGTCCACATGCAATGTGTTGTAGACCAAGTCACCGACAGCTGGGTCTCGCTAGTAGTAATGATTTTCCTTCAGAAAATTAAATGGGAAAAGAAATTAAACCAGAGGGCCCACCTGTCATTGACTAGAAAATTTTGGTTGAAAAAGGAAAAGGGGGCGGTCCCACCTATCAAATCTCTCTCTCTCTCTCTCTCCCCCCCTTTTCTTTTCCAAGGATTTTCAATCCAACTCAACTTCAAACCTTAATAACTTTTGCTAGGAAACTCCAAATGAGTTAATCTTTGTCTCTAAATTTGTATAAAATAATAATATACCTGAATATGCAAAAATATTTGCATTTTTTATTGTTTAAATTTATTTGCAATATTTAATTGATTTTCGGCTCCTTTTTGCAATAGACGTTGATTGTGCGAGTGAAATCTTCGATGACCAACCAACTTTATATTCAGAACAACCTGAGCAAGGCAAGCACCCCCTTTGATCATATTGATTCTAGTATTTTAATTAATGTACTTTGTTTTGCAAATTCTATTATTGCATGCGCGTATGTTCAATATTAAACTGCTATGTTTGTGATGTTGGTAGCCGTAAATCCTATTTGTTGCATGAATTCTTTTGACATGTTGATATCCCTACTTGTTAACATTAGGATATGGGTTAGACAATATATAATGCCATTTGGAAATTTTGAGTGCGAGCTATCGCACAAATGCTTACTAGAACGATAGTTTTTCCAGAAAGAGATGTAAATGGACAATATGATAAATGTGAATTTGGAAGATTTATGAAAATATCCAGAGGGGTGTGCCTCTGTTATTTTGAATGAAAAAGGAAATGCAAAACCTAGTTTTGGACGCAGTCGAGTTATATTATATTCTGAAAAAGTGGGAAAGGAGTCTCACTAGTAGATAGGGGGAGATTCTCGCCTAGGTCAGTTAAGGACCAGACGCCAGCAAATCCAGATCTAAGACTTATGTACAACCACATATGCTATTATGAGGGTGGCCTTAGCTAATTAAGTCACCAAAAACTAGCCTTGCACGTAGGTAGGCTGAAGAGTGCAGACATGACCAAAGGACCGGCATGCCCGAAGGGGCTCCCATCTCTGAGGAGTGGGAATAAAGCCTTTCGACACAACTACGAATGCCTCACTCAATGGGAGCAATCCGGGTAAGTGGAGGATAAGATCCATTCGCTTGGCTAGTGCAAGGTTAGGACTAGATGATGTAAACGCTTCAACACACTCTCTAGACTGCTTACCTAAGGTAGTGAGCGGTGGCATCGACTGGTGCCGAACAAACTAGAGAATTCGTGTTATGTGTGTAAAGTTGTACAACCTCTATAGAGTGTAAATCTATTATAATAGCCGTGCTCGCATTCATGAGCGTGCTTAGTGCAGACGGTATGGGTTTAGTGTTGATATATTTTCACAAAAAAATGTCTTATCGGAAAAACATGGGAAATGGTTTGTGATTTGTTGAGTTAACTGTCGAGTTATGGCTGAACATGAAATGATGCTCGCAGTCGAGAAGGGTTGCATGTTGTAGTTATTACTGAGGATTCATTCAATTACTCACTACAATCATTTACTTATTTAAACTGCTCTTTAAAACTTCCGTTGCAAATTATTACTTATGAATATTGCAAACAAAGATGGCTTTAAGCAAAACAACTTGTAGGGTAGAGCCTCACCCTTTGATACCTTTGCATCTATATAAACTTGCGATACACTGCAAGTCTTACTGAGTACACAAGTACTCAATCTTGCTTATGTTGTTGTTTAGAGTACGAAGAGGAGCCGATACCAGACGACGCGTTTTTCGCACCCGGAACCGGAGGGTTCGGTGACGGGTCTATCTAGGACCTTGTACCTTGTCAGGTTGCCTGAGGGTTGGATGGGCAAACCACTAGGATTTTGTTGCTGCTGTCTTTACTTCTGTTGCTACTATACTCTGTTTAATACTTGTCTATATCTAGCCGGTCGACCGCTGATGTAATAACTGTACCACTTAAGTTAAGTACCCTTTTTGCTTTACTTACATGTGAATGTATGGATGTGAATGCCAATTGTTGTGAATGTGTGTACTAGCCACTGATCATGGAATTAGTACAGTATACACATAAGGTCTTCGGGTATTCCACGCCCTGACAGCGCTTGGTATCAGAGCCATGCTGACCGTAGGACAAGCCCTAGATAGAATGGTCATTAGACTAGAAGTTAGTTTTCAAAATACAACTCATTTCAGTCATGAAAATGATTCTGAAAATTTAGGAGTTTTTGCTAATCTTTTCCCTCTTAGCATTCTTCTCTTATCTGATATCATTCTTTTGATTATCTCTTCTCATCTCATTCAAATAACTCTAGTGTTGAGAGATGGGATGCTCTCTAAAAATAGAGGTTTTTAATAAACTTTTAGGACCTTAAAACTGAGCTAAAAATGTTTTGAAAAAGTTATTAAAACATCCTACGTGAAGACCTCTTGGAAGAACCCGTTGACGACGTCACAAGATGCCATTTCAGATGGATCTCTTCCCCAAAATTTTAGAACCTAGTACTTTTGAAAACAATGTGTGCTGCCCTTATGGTTTAAATGCATTTTTAGTTTGGTCAAGATAAATTAGATGGGATGAGAATACCCGCCAACCTATTTGGCTTGTGCTTATCCCCCCTTGTCTTGCGTAGTTTGTTAAGCTACATTTTTTTGAGCAGGATGCTGGTAACTCGCTCAGTTCGCCAACTCGTGGCGGCAGGAGCTGCCTCTAGATCGCAACACCAAGGAGGCAAGGATTCTACTCCTCCTCGTTCCAATCCACCGCATCCTTCCGTATTCACACGAAGAAGTCGAGCCACCTCGACTTACCGCCCTGAAAAGCAAGTTCGCGCAACCACCCACCATGGCACAAGTCTTGGCCATGATCAAGCAAGGAAGGCAGACGAACACTCTCTTGCTCTAGCAACTGGTGCAAAACACTGCAGCCCTCGGCACTACTGTCGGAGGGAACGGAGCTGCTACAAGCCTACCATCATCCAGGATGGGCGAGTTCATACGAACTCAGTCACCGACCTTCACTTCAGCAGTTGATCCTCTTGACGTGGATGACTGGCTCCGCTCTGTCGAGAGTAAGTTAGTCATTTCCTAGTGCACTGACAAGGAGAAGGTGTTGTATGCATCTTACGAGCTTCAGGGCGCAGTAGCAGCCTGGTGGGAGAATCATCAGGCTACGCTTCTAGAGGACCAGACTCTCACCTGGGTCGCTTTCAAGGAGGTTTTTCGTAACGCCCACATCCCCTCAAGCATCATGGACATCAAGAGGTGGGAGTTCTACGAACTCTGGCAAGGGAACCAAACCGTGATGGAGTTCCTACACCGTTTCAACTATCTCGCTCACTATGCAACGTCCGAGATACCAAATGAAGGGAGGAAGATTGCTCTCGTCCGGGAACGTCTCAACGATGAGATGAAGTGGTCACTTGCTTTCCATGACATTTTTAACTTCCAGGATCTGATCAAAAAAGCTATTCGGGTTGAAGACAGTACCCGAGCAGTGCTTGAGAGCCGCAAGCGCAAGTGGCTTGCACAAAAATCAGCAAGTCAGCAAGCAGCAGTGCGCCCCAACCATGCGTTTGGCAATCAACAAACGCACATCCTTCTGCACCGCCACCTTCAATATTTCAAGTTCAAGGTCCTCGTCCTCATCAACCCACGATTTAGCAATATAACCGTGGAGTACAGGCACCCGATACACAGAACCGGGCAGCAAACATCACCTACTTCGGCTGTGGAGAGCGCGAACATTATGCAAGTAATTGCCCACAGAAGAAGCTTCCAGCACCACAACCTCCACCCCTTGGTGTCCAGCAACGACCCTAGGGCCTCGCACGAGGTCGAGGAGGGCCGCAAGCACCCAAGCCAGTGGAGAGTTTCGGACGCGGCCGTCTGAATCGTACAACTGCAGAAGAGGCTGGCGCGTCACCTGATGTGGTGATAGGTATCACTTTCGTTCACTATGTACCTACTTTGGAATTATTCGATTCTAGAGCTTCTCACTCATTCATATCGAAGAAATTAACTCTACAACAAGATATAAAGACTACACTCCTAGACACAAATATGGTAGTCTATTCTCCCGGATCGGTTATGCGAACAAAATTTAGTTGTTTCACAGTCTGGATGGAAATCAATGGGATAGGTTTCAAAGCAAATTTCATTATGATAGATACACCTGCATTACATGTAATACTTGTAGTGGACTAGTTAGCCAAGCACAAAGGAGTAATAGATTTCACAAAACAAACTGTCTCCCTTGTCAACTCAGACGGAGAACACGTCGTTTTCACCTCCACATATGCCGCTCCATCGCAGCAACCTATGCTAAATTCCATCTCAATCCCAGAGCTTAGTCAGGTGCCTGTAGTATGTGAATATCCTGATGTATTTCTGGACGAACTGCCAGGAATGCCGCCGGATCGAGACATGGAATTTGTCATCGATTTGATACCCGGACAACACCTATATCCAAACGACCATATCGTATGGACTCTGAAGAATTAGTCGAACTGAAGAAACAACTCAAGGAGCAGTTGGACAAGGGATTTATTCACCCTAGCTCATCTCCATGGGGAAGTCCTGCTTTGTTTGTCACAAAAAAGGACAACAGTCTATGGATGTGTGTTGACTATCGTTCTCTGAACGAAGTCACCATCAAGAACAAATATCCTCTTCCAAGGATCGATGACTTGTTCGATCAAATGAATGGCGCATGCATTTTCTCGAAGATTGACTTGAGGACCGGAAGTCAGGCCAGAAGATATTCCAAAGACTGCGTTTACAACCTGTTACGATCTATATGAGTACACCGTAATGTCTTTTGAACTGACCAATGCTCCTGCAAAATTCATGAATCTTATGAATAAGATCTTTATTGAGTATTTGGATCAGTTTGTGGTTGTCTTTATCGATGATATTCTCATCTACTCCAAAACCACATAAGAACATGAGCAACACCTGAGGATGGTGCTCGACAAGCTGCGTGAGCATCAACTGTACGCCAAGTTCAGTTCAGATTCATAGGCCATGTCATATCTAAAGGAGGTGTGGCAGTAGATCCGAGCAAAATACAAGATGTCTTAGCTTGGAAATAGCCCCGCACCGTTCTAGAAGTCTGAAGTTTCCTCGGTCTCGCGGGATATTACCACCAGTTCATCGAGAACTTCTCCAAGATTGCAAGACCAATGACTCAACTTTTGAAGTAGGAGAAGAATTTTGAATGGCCAGTAGCATGTGATGATAGCTTTCATGAGTTGAGAAAAAGACTCACCACAGCCTGAGTGCTCACCCTGCTCGACATACACAAAGACTTCACTGTATATTGTGATGCATCTCGCCACGGCCTTGGATGTGTGCCAATGCAAGAAGGCAAGGTAGTGGCTTATGTCTCACGACAGTTGCGGCCTCATGAAGCTAACTACCCAACTCATGACTTAGAATTAGCAGCTGTGGTTCATGCTCTCAAGATCTAAAGACATTACCTCATCGGTAATCGGTGTGAGATTTACTCCGATCATAAAATCCTGAAGTACTTATTCACACAGCCAGATCTAAACCTAAGGCAATGAAGATGGCTTAAACTAATCAAAGATTACGAGAACATGGCTTTAGTAGCTAACCGTCTCAATAGACTCAAGCATGGCGTAAAATGGATAAGGATGACTAACAAGGATTAAAATATCTATGTATTACTTTAATACATAATAAAAGACCATATGCCTTCATGGTCGTAACCCCTAAGGCTCACGACCTCTGTGGTCATAAGGATTCCAGAGGTTACATCGTGGAAAACCTGGTCGGATGAGGTCCTGTACCCAGTCCCCAACTAGATACCTGCTCATAGAAGCAATGAACTGGCATCTGGATCTGACTCCGGATATATTCCTTGCCGTGTGATGAATAGAACACATGTCTTATTTGTTCCATTCCACGCGATATTTTATGATCCTGACACTGACAAACAACTACCCTATGGTTAAGTGTCTCATGGACACACAACCATAGCACGGTTGCTACTTCATCAACTGTTGCGTCGCTCCGACCAGTCGTGACACTTCCAATAGGCGCCACTTTCAAGAGTAACTGCCACCACTTCGTCAACTACTTAAAGAAGAATGCAAGTGGCAGAAGGCAATCCAATATCCGAGAGATCATCAGACAATTGGATTTCAATGGCATAGCAAGCATTACACTTAGTGTAATTAAGATTAGTCCTCTGCCTTGTCGAAGACACCCCCTATAATAGCCAGTTCATAGCAATAAAAGAGCAGTCCCAATCTCTCCCAAGAACTATGTGTCATTTTCCTCTTTTCATTTTGTAAGATTGGCGACTTGATCGTCGACATCTGGCGCCGTCCGTGGAAAAGAAGGCTTTGAGTTCTTGAAGATTACTTCGCTCAAGCATTCCTCATCCACTTCCTTTGCTCTGTAATCGCTCATGCGAACATGGCAGGGACTTGGGATGAGGAAAACTAGTTCGACCTGGCGGACTACTCCAACCTTGACATGGACGCATGCATCTGCGCCATGGAAGAAAACGTGATATCCTTATCCTCCTCCTCCGTCGGTTCACCTGTCACAGAGATTGATGAAATCGACCGGATGGATGAGAATACACCGCCACCAACAATGACACTCTCAGAGGAACCGCTCATTCCGACCAGTTCAAAACGTCCCAACACTTCTGCACGCTCGGTCGATCTGACCAGCAGAAGCGACAATGGGAGCCCAGCGCGGTGACCAGAGAGTCCAAGTACTCTCAATATTGTCATGGACGACCAATATTCGCCAATGGCTCCTACGTATTCCGGGGGTCAAGCGACATCTGGTAAGGGTATCGATGAAGCTATCACCGATCGCTGGCCAAGTGGGCATAGTAAAACTCAGCATACGATCAGTAGTACGCCGGATCAGGCTAAGTCCACCACAAAGCCCGCCAGAGGCAGTAGTCTCTGACTGCTCTCCATCGTGGAAACTCCTTACAGAAGCACTGGAAGGCTCTGCCTTAGCTACGACGGGAGTTCCTCGGAAGATCACTGTTGGCGCCACGAAGTCAACACAATCAGATATACCAATCCGGATGCCTTGCACGATCCTCCACGGGTTAACTCGCCATCACCGGCTGATGGAAATAATACGGGCACTCAAGCACCAACTACAGGAGGCAACCGAGTTGATGGACATACATCAGTTAATTCACCTGTTCCTACCCAGCCACGGTTAAGGAATCAAGCAGGGCCATCCGGGAGGTCAAGGGAAAACTCGACTCATCGGACGCCCAATGCAAGCGGAAATCTGCCATGACCTTCAGTAACAATACAAAACTTGCAACAAGTTTGGGATATTTTGAATAAACCAGACCCTGCTTTAGTAGGAACTCCAGGTTATGTCCAGCTTGCAGGTCAGGTGTCAGAGATCCTCCAACAAACCATGCAGCGTACAAAAATGTATCGGTGGCAGAGGAATTCACAAAGTCACACGATGACCTCGTCCCAACGCTCCCCTTTCAGTAGAGGACAACGTGGTCGAGAAGAGGATCAAGCGACACCAAGATCCCCTCGTAGGTTCCGACCAGGGAACCACGAGGGAAGACGACGCTTCACAGTAGCCACTCCTTCTCGTTAAGAGGAACGACCACTTGATTCAGGTGACCTCAGACATCATCTGAACCAGGTGGGTGGTCAAAGAAGTTAACATAATGTCCACGACCGGGTTGGGACACCGGATCCTAGATATGCAAATATGGGGAACCGATCCCCGACTGACAATAATCCGGCTCCTTTTCAGAGAAGGCGCCACAACTCCATTATGGGCTGTCGAGCATTTTCCACAGGTCTCCAAGCTGTTTGTTGGTCGGACAGGTTCCAACCAGTCAACATAGATAATTTCAATGGGACTCAGAACCCATTAGAATTTCTTTAAATTTATTCTACCGCCATCAAGGCAGCTGGTGGTAACGATAACGTGGTGGCAAATTATTTGCCCACGGTCCTTGAAGGGTCTGCCCGGTCGTGTTTGCTTAACCTACCGGTCAGATCTATTTATACTTGAGAGCAGCTCTGTGATACTCTGATCGCTAACTTTCAAATGACGTACGACTGCCCCGGAAAGGAGGATGATCTTCATCGGATGAAGTAGAAGACCAATGAAACTCTTCGACAATATATCAAGAGATTCAGTCAGGTCCAGAATTCCATCCCAGAGACCGCAGGGCTGAGAATCGCCGGTTTACAGAGGATATTGCAATAAATGCTCCACGAACAACCGTCGGACTTTTTGATATGGTGGACAAGTACGCGGCCGCCAGTGAAGTGATCGAATGGTACGAAGCTATAGATCGGAAGGACAAAAATTCCCAATCGGGTTTGGAGAAGTAGGAGAAGAAAAGTAAGAAGTCTCTCGACAACAAGAAGAATCATAAGCCCGACAACAAGGAAGTCCTTGCGATTCTAGAGAAGTATACCAAGGCCAAGGAAGATTTCACTGATCGAAACAAAGCTAAGGCTCCGACCAGTGACTTTAAGAAAACCAAGAACTGGGTGTCCACTTCACAAAGCGACAGGGCATGATCTGCGCACCTGCCGGGCCTAACAAAGTAAGCTGGAAGATTACTACTCAGGCAAAGGACCCTTTCCCTCCATAACAGAACTCGGAGAATCAAGCTCCAAGAAGGATAAAGATGGCGACGAAGAGATGGACTACCAGGAGCCGCAACATACGGCGGATATGATCTTCGGAGGATCCTCCTCGTACGATTCGAGACATCATTTGAAGGTCGTGGAGCGGGAGTTCAACCTTTCTGAGTCTTCGATCACCGTCAAGCCGTCCAAGTGGTCAGAAACTATAATCTCCTTCAGCAAAGAAGACTGCCCTATCCCGTCGACTCGACCAAGTAGGTTTCCTATCGTTGTTGAACCTACTATTAACAATTGTAAAGTTAATTGAGTCTTAATAGATGGAGGTAGTTCTTTAAATATTTTGTTTACGGGGGCATTGGAAGAGATGCAGATCCCAAGGTCCAAGGTAAAACCCATGAAATATGCCTTCCACGGCATAGTTTCTGGTTCTATCTCTAAACCGATAGGACAGCTGTCCCTACCGATAGGACAACTTTCGAACAGAGAAGATTCCATTTGATGTGGTAGATTTCGAAACCACATACAATGGAATCCTCGATCATCTTGCTCTAGCAAAATTCTTGATAGCCATGCACTACACTTATCAAAGTCTAAAGATGCTAGGACCGAAAGGTGTCATCACGGTTCGAGGAGACCGAATAATGGCTTATGCGTGTGATCAGAAGTCCTTAGAACTAGTCGATGAGCTTTCAAACAGGGAAACTAACCCGTCACCCATGTAGGTCAAGCACTCAAGACCAAAGATGGCACCAAAACCTTCCGACTAGACCAAGGAGGTACCACTCGGCAAAAGCGCTCCTCTAGGAAGTGCCAACACTCCGTCTGCGTCAAGAAATGCTGATGCGTCTACCCAAAAGGTACTGGTCGGGGTAGGACTCAACCTCAAATAGGAAAAGTCACTCGTCTCCTTCCTCCGAGCAAATCGGGACGTATTTGCCTGGTAGGCGTCCGACATTCCCAGAGTCCCCAGGGAGGTGATCGAGCATAGGCTAGCTCTCCAGCCTGACAAAAAAATCGGTCAACAGAAGCTCCAATGTTTCGCACCTGATCGAAAGGAAGCAATCTAGTCAGAGATCGACAAGCTCCTCAATGCTGGGTTTATTCGTGAAGCCGACCACCCATAGTGGCTCGCCAACCCTGTAATGGTTAGAAAAAGCAATGGAAAATAGTGAATGTGTATTGACTTCACAGACTTTAATAAATCTTGTCCGAAGGATGACTTTTCTCTTCCACGCATTGATCAACTTGTAGACTCTACCTCTGGGTGTGAATTGTTAAGTTGTTTAGATGCATACTTAGGGTACCACCAGATTAACATGAGTAAAGAAGATGAAGAGAAAACTTCCTCCATCACTCCATATGGCACTTACTGCTATATTAAGATGCCATTTGGTCTCAAAAACGCTGGAGCGACTTTCCAAAGGTTGATGTAGAAAACCTTTAATCCTCAAATAGGTCAAAATCTGGAAGCCTATGTTGATGACTTGGTCGTAAAAAGCATCAACGCTGGCGACCATATTTCTGACCAACACGAGACTTTCAATAACTTAAGAAAGCACAACCTTAAGTTAAATCCAGAGAAGTGTGTGTTCAGAGTTTCGTCTGGAAAGCTTCTTGGGTTCCTAGTTTCGACTAGAGGGATTGAAGCAAATTCAGCAAAGATTTCGGCCATCGAACAGATGCGTCCTCCGACCACGAAGAAAGAAGTCCAAAAATTAACCGGCTGTATGGCAGTGCTAAGCCGCTTCATAGTGCGATTAGGTGAGAAGGGACTCCCTTTCTTCAAACTCCTCCGAAAACACAAAGAGGCAGACGACACCTTTGAAGAACTTAAGAAGTACCTTACGAGTGCTCCGATCTTAGTCTCTCCGAGATCAGGGGAAACATTACTGATTTATGTGGCTGCAACGCCGCAAACAGTCAATGGTGTACTGGTCGTTGAACGTGAAAACATCCAACGACCGGTGTATTACGTAAGAGAAGTCTTACATGGACCGAAGGACCGATATCCACAGGTACAAAAGCTGCTCTATAGTCTCCTTATGGCTTCAAGGAAACTAAGGCATTACTTTTAGGCCCACAAAGTGGTCGTACCGACTAGATATCCCTTGGGTCAAGTCCTTGGAAACAGGGAATCATCAGGATGAATAGCAAAATGGGCGGTTGAGCTTGGAGCGTTCGACCTCTATTTCATCTCATAAACAACAATCAAGTCCTAGGAAATAGCAGAATTCATTGCTGAATAGACAAACCCTGAACCCACCCAAGGGCCCGAGTATGAACACCACGACGAGTGGACAATGTACTTTGATGGCTCCTTGATGCTCAAAGGCTCGGGGGCTAGAGTTGTCTTGATATCCCCTACTGGCGAACACAGCAAGTACGTCATCCAATTAAACTTTCCTGCTACAAACAATGTGGCAGAATATGAAGGTTTACTGACAGGACTCCGAGCAGCTCGTTCGCTCGGGATTCACATATTACTAGTGAAAGATGATTCTTAACTAGTAGCGAATCAAGTCGGGAAAGGGTATCAATGCTCAAGTACTAAGATGTCATTTTATTTGGCGAAAGTATGCAAACTCAAAAAGCACTTCTTCGGTTTTCAGATCCAACACATTCCTAGAAAGGAAAACTTTCTGGCAGACCAATTGGCATAGATGGCATCCACCAGGTCACCTGTCCTGCCTGTAGTTTTTCTCGAGCAACTCGATTCACCCTCGGTGGTCGAGCTTTCCGAGAACATACATGTTCCACTAGAGGTCGTACAAATTGATCCGAAGAACATGGATGCTCCACAGGTCATACAGCACGATCACGATAGAGATTAGATGACGTTGATCTACAATTATCTTCAGCATGGCATTATTCCTGACGATGATGTAGAGGCTGATTGTATAGCTTGAAAAACCAAATCATACACTTTGATCGAAGTACCTTGCATAAATGAGGATCTCATAGAGTGTTGATGTGATAAATATCTCAAATGGATGGCATTACATGCTTTAGATTTTGGGGACTACATTTCTTACATTCAACAATCTGTTTCACTCTTGTTTTGGCTATTGGTCAGGACATGGAAAGCCTCCTAGTCGAAGTCTCTCCTTCTCCACACGTGGTCATGCCCACTGGAAGGAGCTTCCTAGCAACGGTCCATTTCTTACGATCCTCGCTACCAGTCAGAACTTGAGCAAGAACATGTTTCGCGAAGTGTTTCTCTTAGTCTCTAGTCCTTAGCAACCCATACGGTCAGCTTTGGATATGATATATAAACAAGCTCATTTGTCATTTTTTGCATACATGTTTGCATATTTTCTTATCCATCAATACAAGTCTTATCCATCTTCCAACCATACAAGGTACTTCACAGTATTTCGATTATGAAAATGACCTAAAACTAGTTGAAATTGCATGTTGGGTCCGATCACATTGATTTTCTAGTGATACTTAGGCCATTTTTTATAACATAATCAGCATATGCTCTGTACCGTGGTTGTAGCTATTGCTCATTTTCTTGGTCTACTGCTTCTATAGTAAAGTTCTTCTACTAACACAAGCAGTTGGGGGCTAGAAAGTATATGAGTATTCAACAAATTTAGGAAGATAAAACAAAGACTTCGTTGATGATAAAAGGTAAGTTTTATTTACAATTATCAAAATATTACAATCTTTTACTTCTCAGAGCCACCAAACCAGTCGCTGCGTGGAGAGCCGACTTCCATTTCCTCCGCAACCTTATGCCCGAGAGGCGCCATTTCCTCGAATACTTCGGTTGCTTGCTCTCCCGAGCAGTTGAAGTCTTCCTCAATAACTTGGAGATTTATGGAAGGGTCAGAGACTTTCAGTTTTGCCAAAGCAAAACTAACTCCATTCTTAACAGCTTCAAACATGGTCTGCGCATGGTTCTCTTGAGTTGTCTTGAGGACACCCCTAATGTCCTCAAGTTGTTGGCCAAGGTAGTTTATGTAACATCCCTATTTTTTGGGCTTTTTAAAAAATTTCAAAATTTAAAAGTAACCATTTGATTTTATTAATGGGTTAAAGCTTAACTTGAAATTTTAGAATTTAAAAGCAAGTTAATACGAATTAATCAAACTTCAATTAATTCAAAGTTGGTTTATTTAAGTTTTCTGGATTTTATTTGGATTTAAAGTAAAAAAATATTACTTTAAGTATTTTATTGGATTTTAAAAGAGGTTTTTCTTTTATCTCAAAGTTAAAAATAATTTATTTGAAAAATCAAAAACTAAAGTTAAGTTGAAAATATTTTTATTAGGTTCCAAATAATTCAAGTAGTTTATGTGTATTTTTCTTGAATTTTTGGACTTTATTTACTATTTTTTTAAAATGCTTTTCGTTTTCTAGTATTTTCTAAAATCAGAAATGCTTTTAAATTCCTCCTTTACTGTTTGGGCCGAATTTCTTTGGCCTGTTTCTTTTAGTCCCTCAGGCTTGTATGACCTCCGGCCCGCTTTGCTTAGCTTGCTCCACGCGCCACCCTCGCTTGCCCCGCTAACAAGGTGGCCCCACTCGTCAGCGACTGCCCTCGCCCTGGTCATCGTTAACCTCCCGCCCGTTGGACGCCCATGTCGGGCCACAACGTCAATGCCCGCACGTGTTTTTTGCCGCCTCACTTCGCCCGTCCGCACATCATTTGTCACCCTAGCGCATTCAATCGTGAGACTTCCACCGCGCCATTGCCGCCACCCCTCCGTGCCCTGCCTCCCCGACCGTTGCCGACGTCCATGCCGCACGGCCACAAAAGTCCACCGCCCATATGTTGGGTCACGGGGTAGGCTACGATAGCTACAAACAAAAATTTCTACCACGCAAACCAGGAAGCCAAGCAAGTAGATGATCATAGATCGTTACCACCAGACGCGCAGAGCAGCGGAAGAAGGGTTGGAGCAGCCTGGTTCAACGTATAGCGCGTCGATGTAGTGGTCGTAGTCGATCGTCCAACGTCCTTGTGAGTCGATGCAGTGGTCGTAGTTGATCGTCTCCTCCAGCAACCTCTGCAGTTCCTCGTGAAGATCGCGGATCGTTCTCAAGCGCAACAATCGTAGTAGCGCCTCTACGGTATCCACACGTCCAGGGAAGGAACAACCATACGTTGGTGTGCTAGCACCAAGTCGCACGGTAGAGCTCTCAGGAAGATGGTGGCTAGGGTTTTGGTAGTGCTTTCTCGCGTGTCTCCCAACAGCCTCATGCATCTCCTTATATAGTGCTCGTGACGGATCCTATCCGAACACGTTTACGAATCGTATTCGTACTGGTTTGTTCCAACCCGTTAAGTGTGTGACCACAGAGGTTCATACGTGTCGGTTGTGACTCGAAACCCTTTCCGATCACTAGTAAAAGCGGCTCCTAGCAGAACATAGCGATTCCCGAATACACACATATTATATCGGACGAACCTTAATGCAATATGATCTACGACCAGGTCTTATTTCTATACGACCAGTTCGTATGTGGTCACGACCAGTTCGTAACTCCTTATGACCAGGTTACGACCACTCTGTGATTACATTCGACCAGTCTACAACCAGCTCATATCTCCATCGACCCAGCATGGCGGTCGGCCGAGTGACCTACTGTCTATACTCCCTTTGCCTCACGATGTCTGGTTGAACTCCAGGTGAGATGTTGTGTCATCCATGGACTGTTCAATTCTTTCTTGATCGAGTGTCGGATAACATCACATGGTCGAAACCTTTGACTACTAGTGGCATGGCCATGCACTTTCTTTATCCGATCACAACGAGGGGCCCAAAGACATCTCTCCTGTTATGTTAGGAGGGCAAATCCATATCCAACAGTCACATTCCTCTCCATGTTTCACAAAGATACCGAAAGCTACCTTTATAACTACCCGATTCGGTGTAGCGTTTGGCAACCCCTAAGTGCTATTACACATGTAGGAAACCATCTTGATCTCAGGTCTAAGGATTATACATCATCATTGCTTAAGACCAACTAACGACACATAGAATCATAACAATCTCAATAGTCTCTCAAGGTGGGTCTAATCCAACATCATGTTCTCTAACATGTGTCCATATTATTGGTTTGATATCTCCATATCTATGACTCGTGAAACATAGTCACCAACCAATACATATGCTAGTCTATTCATATGTGTCCTTATATGTTTTCGACCAGGGATCATATAAGAATAATTATCGAAGAAATATAGAGTTTCACAACCAATTCACATACTTGATAATAAATATTAACAATATTATTCTAGGAACAAGATAACACATTATCCAATGTCATGAACATAATGAAATATAATCATCTCTATGATTGCCTCTAGGGCATATTTCCAACACCATACTCCTTCTCGGGCCTATTTAAGGTGAGCCCCGGGTGCCCTGCAGCCTCCTCTCCTTTTCCCCTCTACTCCCTCTCTCTCCCTCGCCCTAGCCCGGCCGCAATCGGAGCTTTTCGCCGGTGACCACCGCACGGCTCCGCCGCCACCGAGACTCCTCTGGCGCTGTTGACCCCACCTCCGGCATCGCCAGCTCGCCGTCGTGCTCATGCGCACCTCCCCTTCACCGGACTCACACCAGACCTCCACCGCCGCCTTCAACCACTGCCGCCACCACTTCTCCTCCTCACCGTCGGCCATCCCTTGGCACCGTGTCCTCAAGACCGCAAGCCTCGGGTTCGCCTCGCTCTCCTCTTTGTATTATGCTTAGCCTTGCTTAATCGCGATGCATTCATGATCACTTACTCAAAGAATGAATGAGCAAGACCTAATGAGTTATGGAATTGTGGCGGAGCCACTGTTGATAAAATTTATGTGCCATGGCAAGGGTTGCCATTTGGCCAGGTTGAACGAAAATGATTTATGCTCGGGCGAGTGGTCGGTGGTAAAGATGGGTGCGGGAAGCACATTGGAATGCAGGAAGTCTCGCCTGAGCAGTCTTTAAGGACTTAACTTTGTGCGCGATTGATTTGGGCCATACCGTGCAACCACAAGTCTATTTATGGGATGAACCAGGCGAACTAATTAGCAATGCTTTGAGTCGGTTCTGTTTGGGTTGATAAGTGGCGCAAGAGGGGGCCGGAACGGCGAATCCTTAGTGAGTATAACCGAGTCAAATCAGAGCTTTGTAAAACTCTTGTGATAATCACTTAGTCACACGCCTTCGGAAGCGTGAAATGCCTGACAGTATAAGATGATTATCTCTTGTGGGTCAAGCTGTACAACCTCTGCAGAGTGTAAAACTATTCGAATAGCCGTGTCCCCGGTTATGGACAATGCATGGTGATTTCACACGAGGGGTAGATTTTTATCAAAAATGTTGGAATGGTTCGGATGGATCTGAGTAGTTAGTTTTGGTTGATGGTTGGGAAGTGAACGGGGTGTTCACTAGTTGTCTCAAAGAAACTTGATTAAGTATGTATTAGTCTTTAAAATTATGCTTTACAATCTACTTACTGTATTTACTGTCAACATTCCTTTCTGCAAAATAAGCCATAAAGATATCCTTGTCAAGCCTTGCATGAATATTACTTGCATACATTTCCCTATGATTTGCTAAGTACTCTAAGTACTCACGACTTTGCGCCATTTGTTGATCAGTTGTCGAAGAAGAACCAGGGAACACTGTGGATATCATAGGGATATGCTCATGATCTTAGGATCATGAAACAATTGGCAATGGCTTTGATGGTTTGAAGTTTCACACGTTTTGGCGAACTTAGAAAAGCTAACAGGTCATATGCGGTCGAGGCCGCGATTATGTGATCGGGCCGAACTGGGCGCAGTCTAACTGCCGATGAAGCTATGTCGAGACCGAGTTTATCTTGAATGTTGAGATAATTGGTAAATTGATTTTGGGGTAAGTCATATCCATGTTTATTGTTGTGTAAGTGTTGCATATTGCATGTTTTGAGCTAACGTGGGTCAAGTTGTGAAGAACTTGTTCGGAGAGCGATTTCTTTGTCTATTGTGCGGTGGCTTGCAGTCAACGACGGCAAGCGGCGAGGAGGATCGGGACTAAGCTTGGAGAGCCGAGGTCGGAAGCGATCATGGATGCGGGTGAGTCAAGTGACTCAAGCATGGCGCGAGAATGGACGGGTTGATCGAGCAGGCGATTCGATGTATTTGGTTGGATCAAGCGGTGTGGGGGTCGGTGCAAGTGCCTTGGTGGTTCGATGGGATTTGGACAGAGAGACTTGCCGACATGATGAGAGCCGTTAATCAACCTACACGTGTGGAAAGGCAATTGCTTGACGAGTTGGACTCGGTCCATGGAGAAGGATCGAGAAGGGGTATTTTGGTAATTTTACCAAATACCGCCTTTGTGACCTTTTGGTTAAACCGCGGCGCGGGACGGCGCAAGGGAAGCGGTTTAGGTCAAGAGAAGTGAAGAAAACACTTTAAAATGCGTGCGTGTGTGACCCGTTGTTGTTGGGCCTTAACGGGAGCCCATTAGGTTAACTCTTCTAGAAGCTAGGCCTCCATATAAATAGGTGGTGGCTGCTGTCAAACAGCCCCAAGTACTCCATTTTGAAAACCCTAGTTTGGTGTTAGGGTTTAGGGAAAAAAAGAGAGGCTTAGGCTCTAGAGAGATGGATTATGTGTGTGCTCATGGATTGAGCTCTTGTCCTCCTTGAGGGAGTGGCTGTAACCATGAATCATCAATCATCAATCAATCCTTGCAAGTTCTATGAGATGAGCTCTCTTCGTTCTTTTCTTGTTCTTGCACCTTATTTTGATGATTTTGAGTGCTTCCTTGATCCTGTGGTTTTTGGTTGATTTCGTGCCCTCTTACTCCTTGCTGGGACATGTGGGAACATATCTAAGATCATCAATCTCCCACGAGCAAGTGTTGGATCAAGTTTTCGTGTTTTGCTCGGTTTTGAACCCTCCTTCGGTAAAACTGAAAAAGATAGAAACTTTGACATGGATCTCTGTGATCTTCGATTGGAATAGGTTCCTAATATCTTAGAGAAGGTGTGTCTTAAATTTCGTGGAGTTTGGCCTTACGGATCAAAAGTTAGACCAATTTTAGTTTTGGTTTTCGAGCTGATTGTCTTGTTCATCGACCACGAGTCGACCGCCCATGTGCTTGAGGTCGGTCCGACTGGTCTGACCGCCCATTTGCCTGAGGTCATCCGGCCTTTTGATTAAAATTTTGGTTTTGGTTTTTGCTTTGGGGTTTTGTTGTGGGTTCAACACAAGTCCTCTGATGCTTGTATATTGATCTTCATAGCTTCCATAGCTAATGGAGTGATATAGATGTTGAATCTAATCAAGGTGAAAAATAGCGGCGTCTATTCACCCCCTCTAGTCGCCTTTCGGTCCTACAATTGGTATCAGAGCCCGGTTAGCTCTTCTCATAGATCTTAACCGATCTTTGGAGCCATGGCGACTGACAAGTATTCGACCAAACCACCTGTTTTCGATGAAGTTGATTTTGCTTACTGGAAGGCACGCATGCATGCCTACATCGAGGCTCAAGGGCACGCTATTTGGCTTAAGGTCAAAAATCCATATGTTGTGCCAGCCAATGACGATGTGATCACTCCAGATGTTGAGGCTAATAGCAAGGCTAGGAACTTTCTGATCCAAGGTCTTAGTCGATCTGAGTTTGAGCGCGTGGCTCATTTAAGGTCTGCTCACGAGATCTGGAGGACCCTTTATGACTACCACAAGGGTTCGACTGCAATCAAGGAAGTGAGACAGAACCAGCTCAAGAAAGAATATTCAAAGATTGAGCAAAGACTTGGTGAGTCCTTAGATGAGCTGTGGGGGAGATTCTCCAAGATTCTTCATGATCTTCGTGCTGTTGATCTTGTTTTCACTGAGTCTGAGAACGCACGCCAGCTTTTGGGTGCTCTACTCGAGGTTGAAGACGCATGAGATTGACTTTATCTCGCGTCTCCCCAAGACAGAGTCGATGGCTTTGGTGGTCGACCCATCTAAGGGTAGCTCGACTGATTCCTTTGACTTTGGCTCATCTGGCTTTTCTTTGTCAGCTTTACATTCTTTGAGCGATGAGCAGCTAGAGAAGCTACCTGAGGATGATTTAGCCCTCCTATCCACCAAAATCTCGAGAGTTTACAACAAAGTGAGGAACAGGAGGAGAGGTGGCCCTGTCACTTGTTTTGAGTGTGGTGAGCCTAACCACATTCGCTCCAAGTGCCCCAAGCTGAAGGGCAAGGAGGAGAAGGACTCTCGGAGGCGTCATCAAGCCAAAGACAAGAAAGGCAAGAAGCCAAACTATCGCAAGTTAAATCGGCCAAGTCCTTGCCGCTCTTGAGAGTGTGAACATGAGCGATGTGGACTCGGAGGCGGAGGGCGGCAGCGATGACTCTCATGGCAAGAAGAAGGCCCAGGACTTCACCGGCATGTGCTTCATGGCTAGCGACAGCCATGGCGTCGACCCCTCCAATGACGACGACTTTTTCAGCAATCCCGATGAGGTACGTCCTTCACTTACTAGTATGAAACGTGCTTTAGCCTATGCTAAAAAGAGAATGTATAAGCAAGAAAAAATGATTAGGAAACAGGATGCCATGATTGATGATTTGAACTTAGAGGTTGATAGGCTCAAATCCATTAATCCTGCTGATGATTGTGATTCTTGCTCTAGCTTGCTTAATGAACTAGTAAATCTGAAATCTGCTCATTCCTCTATTGCTAGTCAACTGAAAGATGCTTTTGATGAACTAGAAACTCTCAAGTCTAGTCCTACTTGCATGAATGCCATTGCTTTAGATGTGACTACTGTTGATGCTATTCCATTATCTTGCTCAAATTGTGCTTTGCTTGAATTAAAATTGGATAGCGCTATGAAAGAATTGCAGAAATTTGATGCTAGTCACATGTGTTCTCATTGTGAGGATAGTAGGATTAAAATGAAGGAGATGACTGAAATGGTTCTTCATTCTAAAAGCGCTTCTTGAAAAGCGTGTTAAACTCACAATTGAGAATGATGCTTTAAACAAGACACTAGAAGAGAAAGCTAAAATTGAACAATCCATGTCCATGACTGCTTCAAAGAAAGTCGTTGATTCTGATAATTGTACTCTTTGTATTGAACTTGGGCATAATGTAGATAAGATGCAAGAAGCTTTTAGAGTTAAGTTCAAAGAGCAGTTGGATAAGATTAGGGATAACTATTGTGTGTCTTGTGAGGCTTTGAAAGCTGAGGTAGCTCATTGTAAGGAAAAATCTGATAGGGCTAGCAAGTCAAATAAGTGTACTTCTTCTTATGAACTAGCCAAACAAAATAACTACCTTAAAGAGACACTTGAGAGATTTATTGGTGGGAAGAAGAACCTCAACATGATTCTAGACAAATCTAAGGTGAGTGTGAATAATAGAGGCCTAAGATTTGATTCCCTAGAGCATACCAAGAACCATCCACCTAAGATTGTTAGAGATTTGTTGAGAGTGGCCTGTTTGAGGTAGAACCCCTAAGCCATCCAAGATAGTCTTTAAATCTCTTGGTTTTGCCCAAACCACTTCTAGCAAGATAGGTGCTTCTACTTCATCGTCGAGACCCTCAAAAGGTCAAGTACCATTGCACCTTCTACGCAAGAAGAATGGCCACATTGTTGAGTTACCTACGTAGAGCCAAGATTGAGAGGAAGGAGAGGATGAGTACCTTGAGAACCATTAGAGGAGTTCCTTCACCTCGCTTTGTTGTCTCTAGAGCTAGGCGACTGTCTTTCTGCTAAACATAGGCCTAGGTTAGTAGATGACTTCTTTGACTCCTTTGGTGGTTCTAGGCGCTGTTCGGTTTAGGATTTCATGAGGAGAGACCATGGGTAGCATCTAGACATGGGGAGAAGTCTTGACCTTTTGGTAGGTCGATTCGGAGAGGTCTAGGTGGTTCTCGTGTGCGTTCTTATGATTTTGCTCCTAACCATTTCTTCGCCGCTTCTCTTTGTTTTGCCTAAGCATCGTGTGACTCGATCTTGGATTGCCAAGTCTTTTATCACTAACTTGATCTTGAGCACGCAGATGTTTCTGCTCGTGCCTTGTAGGTCCGTCTGTGCGAGGAAGGAGGACATATGGCTTGTTGACTCGGGTGCTCTCGACACATGACCGGGATTCTAGATGGTTCTCCTCCTCACGTGCATCCGTAATGAATTGATCACATTTGGGGATGCTTCTACCGGGACCGTGACTGCCAAGGGCATAGTGCACGTCAACAATAAGTTCATGCTCAAGGATGTCGTTTTGGTAAGTGGTGAGGTATAATCGCTTTACGTTTCTCACCGCTTGATGAGGTCTAGAGGTGAGATTTAAGAGTGGTGAGTGAGGTTATAGATTCCTCTGGTGAGCTTGTCTTTGAGATCTCTAGGTTTGAGAGGATCTTTTGTGTTGATTTGATATCTCTTACGCTTCTAGCCCTAGGTGTCTTCTAGCCGACTCTCATGATCTAGTGTTGTGGCATCGTAGGCTTGGTCACATAGGCCCGACCACTTGACTAGAGTCGATGTGAGGATTTGATTAGAGGTTTGCCTAGGTGAAGGTCATTAGAGACCTTGTGTGCACACCACTGTAGACATGGTAAGATGGTTTACGCTTCTCATCCACCTCTTACTTTAGTGATGATAGATGGACTGGTCGACTTTTGCACTTAGACACTTTGTTGGTCCTTCTAGAGTTCAATCAGCCGGTGGGAAATGGTATGTGCTTGTGATTGTGGATGATTACTCCAGGTATTCATGGGTTTACTACGGTTTCTAAGGACGAGGCATTTGGCTTCTTTAGAGAGTTGGTTCTTAGACTAGCTGTTGAGCTTCCTGGAGCTTTGAGAGCCATTAGGAGTGACAATGGGACAGAATTCAAGAATTCTTCCTTTGCCACTTTCTGTTCTGATAGGGGGTTAGAGCACCAGTTTTCATCACCTAGAGTTCCTCAGCAGAATGGAGTGGTAGAGAGGAAGAATAGGACCCTTGTAGAGATGGCCAGGACCATGTTAGATGATCATTCCACACCTAGGAGGTTTTGGGCTGAGGCGATCTCTACTGCTTGCTATATTTCCAATAGGGTTTTCTTGAGATCTGTCATTGGTAAGACTTCTTATGAGCTCAGATTTGGTCATAAGCCCAAAGTTTCTCATTTCAAGATTTTTTGTTGCAAATGCTTCATTCTTAAACATGGCAACCTTGATAAATTTGAATCTAGATGTTCTGATGGTATTTTTCTTGGATATCCTGCTCATTCTCGTGGCTATCGTGTATTTAATTTTGACACTAACAAAGTTGTTGAGACTTGCGAAGTCACTTTTGATTAGGCTAGTCACAGTACTAGACCCGATGATGCAGTACGAGGTTTACGAGAGCATCTTAAATCGCCGATGATGACTCGAGGATGAGGACCCAATTCATCCTCAAGTTCCTTCGACTTGATTGGAGAGCACTGCTTCCACTACACCGACTTGGATGGCGACCTCTTCCTACCTTCACCGAGCGATCGAGTGGCTCTGTTCCTACCTCCTGACTCATGAGGTAGAGGCCACTTGACACCGAGAGCTCCTCTTCGCATTCAATGACAGCATCCACCTGAGCAGATGATTGTGGATCTTCATGAGCGAGTCACTCGCTCCAGATTCATTTCTCCTGATTCCCATGCACATTCTGCTTTTGTTGCTTCTTTTGAACCCCGAGATGTCACCCATGCTCTTTCTGATGCCTCTTGGGTTAATGCCATGCATGAAGAACTTGAAAATTTTGAAAGAAATAAAGTCTGGACCTTAGTTGAACCTCCACCAAATCATAATGTAATTGGAACAAAATGGGTTTTCAAAAATAAGCAAAGTGAAGATGGGTTGGTAGTTCGCAATAAGGCTAGACTTGTAGCTCAAGGGTATTCCCAGGTAGAGGGCTTAGACTTTGAGGAGACCTTTGCTCCTGTAGCTAGATTGGAAGCCATTCGCATTTTGCTAGCATTTGCGGCATCCAAGGGCTTCAAGCTATTTCAAATGGATGTCAAAAGTGCTTTTCTGAATGGCTTCATAGGAGAAGAGGTCTATGTCAAGCAACCACCTGGTTTTGAAAATCCTAAGTTCCCAAACCATGTTTTTAAACTCTCCAAAGCCTTGTATGGATTGAAGCAAGCCCCTAGAGCTTGGTATGATAGGCTTAAGAGTTTCTTGCTCAAAAATGATTTTAAAATAGGAATGGTTGATAAAACCTTGTTCACTCTCAGGCATGGCAGTGACTTTTTGATGGTTCAGATTTATATGGATGACATTATATTCGGTGGTTCTTCTCATACTTTGGTGTCTAGATTTTTAGATTCTATGAGCAGGGAGTTCGAGATGAGCATGATGGGCTAATTAACCTTCTTCCTTGGTCTTCAAGTCCAACAAGCGAAAGAAGGCACCTTCATTCATCAAAGTAAGTATACAAAGGACCTTCTTGGGCGCTCGACATGGGAAGCGAAGAGGCCAATGTCTACTCCCATTGCCACGACCACCGTCTTTGGACCACGATGAGGATGGTGAGCCTGTGGACGTATGAGTACTGCATGACATGATCGGATCCTCCTCTACCTCACGGCGTCGAGGGACATCTGATTTCTTTGTGTGTGCGTGAGCTCGATTCGAGCTTCCTCGAGCTTCTCATCGTCAAGCGGTCGTCGCATATTCAGTACCTTGAGACACTCTTGACTTTGGACTTTGGTATTCTTCTTCTTCTGCTCTCTCCATTCGCGCTTTTTCTGATGTTGATTTTGCGGGGTGTAGAGTGGATAGGAAGAGTACTTCTAGCACTTGTCATTTCTTAGGCACATCCCTTATCTCTTGGTCTTCTAGGAAAGCAGTCTTACATTTGCACGATCCTTCCGAGGCCGAGTATGTAGTCTGACCGAGAGTTGCTCTCAGGTTCTCTGGATCTTGTCTACTCTGCGGGACTATGGGTTGTCTTTGGGTAGTGTTCCTCTTTTCTGTGATAAAACTAGCGCCATTAATATTGCTAAAAACCCAGTGCAACATTCTAGGACTAAGCACATTGATGTTAGATATCATTTCCTTAGAGACCATGTAGAGAAGGGTGATGTTGTGCTTCACTTTGTCGAGTCTGAGCAGCAGGTTGCGGATATCTTCACTAAGGCTCTTGATTCTTCTCGTTTTGCTTCTTTGCGGGGAGAGTTGGGGGTTGTTAGTCCTCTTGGCCTGTTTTGAGGGGGAGTTTGTTCTTTTTGCATTCATTTGTATCATAATGCATCTTACAATTCAGCAACTTGCATTGTAATATAATCTTGTGGAGCTTTGATTATTATCCTTGTATGACTTGAATTCATACTTTATACCCTGCCATGTCTTGTGCTAGGTTGCTAGACTTCTTTTATGGCTTTTTATGTATAGCTTAGCTTTTGCCATGCTAGCTTTATTATCTGTGAGCAAACTGAATCATAATATGACTTGTTGGATCTTGTGACTAGTTTTGCTTTAGTGATCCTCTTATGATTCATGCCATGTTATATAGGCAATTGAGTTTTGAACTTATTACGAGTTTTAAATTGAGCTATGATAATTCTTAAGTCAAGCAAATGAAAAATGAGCTTTTATGTGCGAAAAAACTGATCTCACCAATTCTTTCTCATGAGGCGGCTTGCCATTGCACTAGGCATGAACTCGGGGAGTTTTGGATGACCAGACTATTCTCTTAAGCTTTTGTTGCTTGGGATGGTCGTGATGATGCTTGAGATCTAGCACAATGCTAAGAAAACAAATTGGCAATTGGTTGAAGCTTAGAAAGGCGATTGTGGATGGCTCCTAGTCCAGGACTTGCTTTACTAAGATAAAACAAATCATTTTCAGCAAAGTGCTCAAAGTGCTAAATTCTAAATGCTTGAACAAGTTGATTCACAATTGATCTAGAAATGCTCAAAATTGACTCATTTTCTAGCTTCTGGCTCCATTTTGCTTATAGACATGGCCTGACTCATTTTTGGATACCTTTAGTTAAACTGTGATCTTGAGCACCTTGTCATGTTGTCGATTCATTTAATCTCAGATTATTGCTATTTTGGCCTTAGCTTTGCTGTACATGTTTTGCCATGATTGAACATAGTGTCTTCACAGAATATGGCTTGGTGTAATACTTGTACAGTCTTCATGGATAATCTTCATGGCTCCTTTTGCTCAAGTTAAAAACAAAACAAAAAAAAATGAAAAATTACAAAAATTGCTGCCATTCCATTACATTCATGCTCTATCTTCTTCCTTCCACCTTGATGAATCCATTGTCAAAGGGGGAGAAAGATTGGTCAAAAATGTTGTTTTAGAGCTTTTCATCTCAATGATCAAAGGTCAAACAGAACAATTGTTCTTTCATATGGACCTAAGTGAGATTTTTGGCTATTCTTTGGAAATTGAAGCTTTTGTGCTTTCTTTTGCCTTATCTCACTTGCTTATGCCATTCTGAAGCCAGCTTGGTCATTTTCTTTGCTTTTCTTGCATTTGGACCAAGTTGTGCCTTTCTTGTAAAATCTTGAGTATTTTACTTTTCAAACCCTAAAACTATATTTTTTGAGAAATTGCCAATGTGTTCATCAAGGGGGAGATTGTGGATATCATGGGGATATGCTCATGATCTTAAGATGATGAAACAATTGGCAATGGCTTTGATGGTTTGAAGTTTCACGCGTTTTCGGCGAACTTAGAAAAGTCGACAGTCATATATGCGGTCGGGCCGCAGATTATGTGAGCGATCAAACAAACTGGCGCGTCTAACAAACCGATGAAGCTATGATCGAGACCGAGTTTGTCTTTGAATGTTAAGATAATTGGCAAATTGATTTTGGGGTAAGTCATATCCATGTTTATTGTTGTGTAAGTGTTGCATATTGCATGTTTTGAGCTAACGTGGGTCAAGTTGTGAAGAACTTGTTCCCGGAGACGATTTCTTTGTCTATTGCTGTGCAGGTGGCTTGTAGGTCAACGACGGTCAATGGCGAGGAGGATCGGGACTAAGCTTGGAGAGCTGAGGTCCAGAACGATCATGGATGCCGGGTGAGGTCAAGTGACTCAAGCATGGCGCGAGAATGGGCGGGGTTGATCGAGCAGGCGATTCGATCATTTGGTTGGATCAAGCGGCGTGGGGGTCGGTGCAAGTACCTTGGTGGTTCCGATGGGATTCGGACGGGAGAGACTTGCCGACATGATGAGAGCCGTTGATCAACCTACACGTGGCGGAGCAGGCAATTGCTTCGACAGGATTGGACTCGGTCCATGGAGAAGGATCGAGAAGGGGTATTTTGGTAATTTTACCAAATACCGCCTTTGTGACCTTTTGGCTAAACCGCGGCGCGGGACGGCGCAAGGGAAGCGGTTTAGGTCAAGAGAAGTGAAGAAAACGCTTTAAAATGCGTGCATGTGTGACCCGTTGTTGTTGGGCCTTAACGGGAGCCCATTAGGTTAACTCTTCTAGAAACTAGGCCTCCATATAACTAGGTGGTGGCTGCTGTCAAACAGCCCCAAGTACTCCATTTTGAAAACCCTAGTTTGGTGTTAGGGTTTAGGGAGAAAAAAAGAGAGGCTTAGGCTCTAGAGAGATGGATTGTGTGTGTGCTCATGGATTGAGCTCTTGTCCTCCTTGAGGGAGTGGCTGTAACCATGAATCATCAATCATCAATCAATCCTTGCAAGTTCTATGAGATGAGCTCTCTTCGTTCTTTTCTTGTTCTTGCACTTTATTTTGATGATTTTGAGTGCTTCCTTGATCCTGTGGTTTTTGGTTGATTTCGTGCCCTCTTACTCCTTGCTGGGACATGTGGGAACATATCTAAGATCATCAATCTCCCACGAGCAAGTGTTGGATCAAGTTTTCGTGTTTTGCTCGGTTTTGAACCCTCCTTCGGTAAAACTGAAAAAGATAGAAACTTTGGCATGGATCTCTGTGATCTTCGATTGGAATAGGTTCCTAATATCTTAGAGAAGGTGTGTCTTAAATTTCGTGGAGTTTGGCCTTACGGATCAAAAGTTAGACCAATTTTAGTTTTGGTTTTCGAGCTGATTGTACTGTTCATCGACCACGAGGTCGACCGCTTGGTGTGCTCGAGGTCGGTCCGGCTGAGAGGTCTGACCGCCCATTTGCCCGAGGTCATCCGGCCTTTTGATTAAAATTTTGGTTTTGGTTTTTGCTTTGGGGTTTTGTTGTGGGTTCAACACAAGTCCTCTGATGATTTGTATATTGATCTTCATAGCTTCCATAGCTAATGGGTGATATAGATGTTGAATCTAATCAAGGTGAAAAATAAAGCGTCTATTCGCCCCCCCCTCTAGTCGCCTTTCCGGTCCTACAAACACCGAGCACTACGAGGAAGACTACTTTGAAGACTTTGTGAAATAGGTCGCATCCTCTACTCGATCGTCTGTGGGCATGTTGGGTGACCTCCACAAGATGTTTGGTTTCCACTGCAAGTTACCTTTTGTTGTTAATCTCTGCGTGGCCAACGTTGTAAGACTTGACCATAAGGTCCTTTTGCTACTAAATAATACTAATTTGTCCGCTTTATCTATAGTTTGTTGTATGTATATGATTACACCAATGTTGCAACTGTATGAGCTAGCTACTGATCATGGGACTAGTTCAGAATGCACAGAGGGTCCCGGAGTTGCTTATTCAGGGTCCCGACAGCGGTGGTATCGGAGCCATATCGGCTGTAGGGTGCAACCATAGTTAGCAAGGTCGTTTAGTCAAAACTTCAAATTTTACTTTGTAAATCAAACCAACAGACTAACTTGACTAGTAATATTCTCTCATCTTATTCTATTCCATTCTCATCTTATTCTAATCTCTTCTCATCTCATTCTTGGGTTCTTATATCTTACCTATTCTGAAACTTTGTTTTCAAATTTAAAGTGATCCCCTCATCTCAGTAATCTCTATAGGATCGAGCCTTGCTCTAAGACGACCATCCATATAAGATAGATTAGTAGTGTTGTACCTAATTTACCCTTCTAAGTTTCAGTATCGTTTAGTCCGATAGATATGATCTTCTGCTTAAGTTTTGTTGCCTCTTAATAGCTTTTTGGCTATTTGTTCGTTGGGTTAAACCAACTTCCCTCAGTTAGGTTGTTCTATATTTCTCCTTTGTTCTTGCTCGCCTTTGTGCTTTTTCCTCTCACATATTGTGCTTTCTTCTCCTCATCTTTTAAGCCTGGAAAGATTTGTGTAGATAGTTTAGACCCACAACTTGGCAAGTCAAGATGAACCAGTGGATCCCTTTACGCCACCACCCCCACCTCCTCCGGTAGCCGCAACAGATCAAGGTTTGAGTCAGTTCATGGCAGTCCAAACACAGTTGATGAACGCAATCATGCAAAATATGAACCAAATGATGACTCAACAGAATCACACCGCTGCTGCTTTAGTTGCCATGCTGAACCAGAACAACCAAACAGCTGCCATGCCACCGCCGCCACCCCCCAGTTTTTCCTCAATCAAGGCTGGCAGAATTTATGAGGACCCATTCACCCACGTTCTCCAGCTCCTCCTAGCCATTAGACGCAGATGACTGGCTGCGCTCTATGGAAAAGAAGCTCACCATTACCCAGTGCGACGACCGTGAGAAAGTTCTATATGCTGCACACCAGTTGGAAGGCACCGTCGCAGAATGGTGGGAGAACTACTGTGCCACCCATGCAAACCACCAGAACATCACTTAGGCTGAATTTTCGAAAGCTTTCCACCATTCTCATATTCTTGATGGAAAGTTAGAAATGAAGAAGAACGAATTCCATGAGCTGCGACAAGGAAACATGTCAGTAAGTGAATACCTTAACAAGTTCACTCAACTCTCGTGTTATGCTCAAGAGGATGTTGCCACAGATGATACACGTCAGAAGCGTTTTAAGCGAGGACTCAACCCTAGCTTGAAGGTTTAGGTCGTGTGCAATGATTATGCAGATTTTCAGCAATTAGTGAATAAGGCTATGCTCATAGAAGAGTCACGTCGTGAGCTTGCTGAATCTCATAAAAGGAAGATGATGCAACATGGTGCTCATCAAGGTCATCCACAGAGAGCCAGAATGAATGCACAACACCCTGCCTGTTTTGCTCCTCCTGTTACATTTAGGGCCTCTACAACAGCACCTCGCCCAGCTACTCCAAGTTTTCGAAATTTCAAAGACCCGGCGGCGGCAACAACAACAACAACAACACCAGCACCAAGAGCTGCTAAGCAATCATGCCGCAGGCATCACCTGCTTCAACTATCAACAGTTGGGACATTATGCCAGCCACTGCCGTAGAAGCAAGGTCCATCACCTGTCAGATTCAACTTGAGAGCTACCCTGACCTGAACTCCCGTGCTAGGAGCAGGACGTGGAGCACCTCAGACTCTAGTTGCACCAGCCAAGACCCCTCCGCCTTTTGGGAGAGGCCGCGTAAATCATGTCACAGTGGAGGAAGCCCAAACAGCCCTAGACGTCGTGCTGGGTAAGTTCCTAGTAAATTCAGCACCTGCTACTGTTTTGTTTGATTCTGGAGCTACGCATTCATTTGTTTCTCGGATTTTTGCTGCAAAGCATTAGCTAGAGGTTTCAACTCTTAAAACTGCTTTATTGGTTCAATCTCCTGGTTTGGAGTTAAGTACGAACCAAGGTTGCCCAAAAGTAAAAATAACCATAGAAGGGGTGCAATTCCGAGCCGACCTCATAATTATCGACACCAAGTCCCTAGATGTGATCTTGGGTATGTATTCGCTTACTAATCACCAAGCAATTTTAGATTGTGGTGGTAGAAGCATTACTTTAGTCAACCCAGTTGGAACCAAGGTAAAGTTTGAAGCCTCCACATAAAAGCTTGATGGAGCATTAGTCTGCTGTGTCAGTGTTGTATCTCTGGAAGATGTGCCAGTAGTCAGAGAATTTCTGGATGTATTTTCTAATGGCCTACTTGGAATGCCATCGGACAGGGACCTAGAGTTTGTCATCAATCTAGTTTCGGGAATCGCACCCATTTCCAAGAGACCCTACCATTTTCCGGTTGACGACTTAGTCGAGCTAAAGAAGTAGATCAAGGAAATGCAAGATAAAGGATTTGTCCGACCCAGTTCTTCACCTTGGGGAGCTCCAGTGATCTTTGTCGCCAAGAAGGATGGTACCCAGCGCATGTATGTGGATTACCGCTCACTCAATGAAGGCACTGTTGGGCCACAGGGTAGGCTACGATAGCTACAAAACAAAAATTCTATCACGCAAACTAGGAAGCCAAGCAAGTAGATGATCACAGATCGTTACCACAAGACGCGCAGAGCAGCGGAAGATGGGTTGGAGCAGCCTGGTCCAACGTAGAGCGCGTCGATGTAGTGGTCGTAGTCGATCGTCCAGCGTCGAGCAAGTCGATGCAGTGGTCGTAGTCGATCGTCCAACGTCCTCGCGAGTCGATCGTCTCCTCTAGCAACCTCTGCAGTTCCTTGTGAAGATCGCGGATCGTCCTCAAGCGCAACAGTCGCAGTAGCGCCTCTACGATATCCACACGTCCAGGAAAGGAACAACCATGCGCAGGTGTGCTAGCACCAAATCGCACGGTAGAGCTCTCAGGAAGATGGCGGCTAGGGTTTCGGTGGTGATTCACGCGTCCAGCCCAACAGCCTCGTGCATCTCCTTATAAAGTGGTCGTGACGGATCCTATCCGAACACGTTTGTCAAACCGTATTCGTCCTGGTTTGTTCCAACCCGTTAAGTGTGTGACCCTATAGGTTCATGCGTAATCGGTTGTGACTCGGAAACCCTTTCCGATCACGAGTCGTAGCGGCTCCTAGCAGAACATAACGATTCCCGAATACACACAAATTATATCGGACGAACCTTAATGCAATATGATCTATGACCAGGTCCTCATCACTTACGACCAGGTCCTATCTCTATATGACCAGTTTGTATTTGGTCACGACCAGTTCGTAAATCCTTACGACCAGGTTACGACCACTCTGTGATTACGTTCGACCAGTCTACGACCAGCTCGTATCTCCATACAACCGATCAGAATCGTCGAACTAAGCGACCTACTCGTGTATACTCCCTTTGCCTCACGATGTGCGGTTGAACTCCGGTGAGATGTTATGTCATCCATGGATATTCAATACTTTCTCGATCGAGTGTCGGATTACTTCACGTGGTGAACATTTCGACTACTAGTGGCATGGCCATGCACTTTCTTTATCCGACCACAACGATGGGCCCAAAGACATCTCTCTGTTATGTTAGGAGGGCAAATCCATATCGACGATCACATTCCTCTCCATGTTTCATAGCATACCCAAAGCTACCTTTATAACTACCCGATTCACGGTGTAGCGTTTGGCAACCCCTAAAGTGCTATTACATATGTAGGAAACCATCTTGATCTCAGGTCTAAGGATTATACATCAACATTGCTTGAGACCAACTAACGACACATAGAATCATAACAATCTCAATAGTGTCTCAAGGTGGGTCTAATCCAACATCATGTTCTCTAACATGTGTCCATATTATTGGTTTGATATCTCCATATCCATGACCCGTGAAACATAGTCATCAACCAATACATATGCTAGTCTATTCATATGTGTCCTCATATGTTTCCGACCAGGGATCGTATAAGAATAATTATCGCAGAAATATAGAGTTTCACAATCAAGTCACATACTTGATAATCAATATTAACAATATTATTCTTGGAACAAGATAACATTTAATCCAATATTATGAACATAAGGAAATATAATCATCTCTATGATTGCCTCTAGGGCATATTTCCAACAGTCACCATCAAGAACAAGTACCCACTGCCCAGGATTGATGATTTGTTTGACCAGTTAAAAGGAGCCGGAGTGTTCTCCAAGATAGATTTAAGGTCAGGATACCATCAGTTGAAGATTCGCCAAGTGGATATTCCCAAGACAGCTTTCTCAACCCGATATGGACTGTATGAGTACACGGTCATGTCATTTGGATTGACCAATGTCGCGGCTTACTTTATGAACTTAATGAATAAAGTATTCATGGCGTATTTGGATAAATTCGTCATTGTCTTTATCGACGATATTCTAGTATACTCTAAAAGTGAAGAAGAGCATGAAGAACACCTTCGCTTGGTCTTAAATAAGCTTAGAGATCATCAACTCTATGATAAATTCAACAAGTGCGAGTTTTGGGATAAGGAAGTTACCTTCTTGGGACACGTCATGTCCATAGAAGGAGTTGCTGTCAACCCTAGCAAAGTCAAGGATGTGCTCAATTGGGAGTCACCCAAATCAGTGCATCAGGTTAGAAGTTTCCTTGGTATGGCAGGATACTACCACCAGTTTATAGAAGGTTTCTCGAGAATAGCAAGACCTCTCACCCAATTGCTGAAAAAGGAAAAGAGATTTGCTTGGACGCCAGAATGTGAGCAAAGTTTTTAAGAATTGAAGAAGCGTTTGACCACTGCCCCAATGTTGATTCTGTCTGATGTTCAGAAGGATTTCGAGATTTTATGCGATGCATCGCGACAAGGTCTCGGTTGTGACCTGATGCAAGAAAGGAAGGTAGTAGCATATGCTTCACGTCAGATGAAGCTTCACAAAGCAAATTACCCCACTCATGACTTAGAATTGGCTGTCGTAGTGCATGCTTTGAAGATATGGCGTTATTACCTCATCGGTAATCGCTGTGAAATTTACACTAACCATAAGAGTTTGAAGTACATTTTCACTCAAGCTGATCTTAATATGAGGCAAAGAAGATGGTTGGAGTTGATCAAAGATTACAATATGGGAATCCATTATCATCCAGGCAAAGCCAATGTCGTAGCAAACACTTTAAGTAGAAAGGTCTACTGCAGTACTCTGATGATCAAAGAAAGTTAGCCAGCACTGCACAAAGAATTTCATAAGCTTAAGCTTGATTTAGTTGGAGAAGGCTACTTAGCTACTCTAGTAGTGCAACCAACTCTACAAGATCAGATCAAGAAAGCTTAGGAAGACGATGCATATATCAAGGAGATCAAAAGAAACGTGAAGAAGGGTAAATCCCTAAAATTTTCAGAAGATGAGCAAGGCGTCATGTGGTTTGATAAACGTATTTGTGTACCAAACCAGAAGGAACTTAAGTAGTTAATACTCAAGGAAGCTCATAAAACCTTGTATTCCATTCACCCCGAAAGCGCTAAGATGTATCAAGATCTCAAGGAGTTTTATTGGTGGCCTAGCATGAAGCGTGATATCGCTGAGTATGTAGCACAATGTGACAATTGCCAGCGAGTTAAAGCTGAACATCAGAGGTCTGCTGGACTCTTGCAACCTTTGAATGTACCTGAATAGAAATGGGAAGAAATTGACATGGACTTTGTCACCGGATTGCCAAAAACCAAAGCTGGATATGATTCTATTTGGGTAATTGTAGATCGCCTAACAAAAGTTGGTCACTTCATCCCGGTCAAGACCACCTACTCAGGAGACAGACTTGCAGAATTGTACATGGCAAAGATAGTATGTCAGCATGGAGTACCAAAGAAGATCGTGTCGGATTGAGGATCCCAGTTCACCTCAAGATTCTGGTAGAAGCTGCACAGTGTTTTGGGTACTAATTTGAATTTCGGTACAGCCTACCATCCTCAGACAGATGGTCAAATGGAAAGAGTAAATCAAATCCTAGAAGATATGTTGAGAGTCTGCACTCTAGATAACCAAACCAGCTGGGATCAAATGATGCCCCATGCAGAGTTTTCATACAACAACAATTATCAATCAAGTTTGCAGATGTCCCCGTTCGAAGCTCTTTATGGAAGAAAGTGTCGAACACCATTGTGTTGGACTGAATCAGGCGAAGGGCAAGTGCTTGGACCAAAAATCCTGAAGTAGGTCGAAGATCAAGTTAGGTCAATCAGAGAAAAGCTGGGAACAACACAGACACGATAGAAAATTTATACTGATAACCGTCGTCGCAATTTGCTTTTGCACATGGAGATCACGTGTACCTAAAGGTTTCACCTCTCAAAGGAATGCGTCGCTTCAGCGTAAGCGAAAAACTCGCACCACGATACATCGGACCCTTTCCAATTCTAGTCAGGAGAGGAGAAGTTGCTTACAAATTAGAGCTCCCACCTCAGTTGTCTGAGGTGCATGACGTCTTTCATGTGTCTCAATTGAAGAAGTGCCTGCGTGTACCGGAAGAGCAAATGCCATTAGAAGCGGTTGACCTGCAAGAAAATCTCACCTACAAGGAGTAACCTATAAAAATTTTGGAAATGACAGAGCGAGTAACAAGAAGCAAGATACTTCGTTTCTGCAAACTTCAGTTGAGCAATCAAATTGAAGAAGAAGCCATCTGGGAGCATGAAGAGGACCTGAAGGCTGAGTTTCCCCACCTATTCTCTAGTCAGCCTGAATCTCGGGGTCGAGATTCCCTTTAAGGGGTATAGGTTTGTAACATCCCTATTTTCTGGGCTTTTTGAAAATTTTCAAAATTTAAAAGTAACCATTTGATTTTATTAATTGGTTAAAGCTTAACTTGAAATTTTAGAATTTAAAAGCAAGTTAATCTGAATTAATCAAACTTCAATTAGTTCAAAGTTGGTTTATTTAAGTTTTCTGGATTTTATTTGGATTTAAAGTCAAAAATACTACTTTAAGTATTTTATTGGATTTTAAAAAGAGGGTTTTCTTTTGTCTCAAAGTTAAAAATAATTTATTTGCAAGATCAAGAGCTAAAGTTAAGTTGAAAATATTTTTATTAGGTTCCAAATAATTCAAGTGATTTATGTGTATTTTTCTTGAATTTTTGGACTTTATGTACTATTTTCTAAAAATGCTTTTCATTTTCTGGTATTTTCTAAAATCAGAAATGCTTTTAAATTCCTCCTTTACTGTTTGGGCCAAATTTCTTTAGCCTGTTCCTTTTTTTTCCCACGCAGCCCAGCCTCCCCGGCTAGCTTCACTGCGCCAGCCCGCTCCGCGTGCCAATGACAAGGAGAAAAGGAGTTCGAGACTCTAAAAACACCAGAGATAATTGCTTACATAAGTCTTTATTTCGTGTATACATACCTGGTCATTTTCTTGGTCTTAATTTTGAATTGCACCGACGCAAAATCCGTCGTGCCTGCCTTCCTCTTCTTTTCAACCAACTTCACCGATCCTGAATCGGTAGGGTTGGTTAAACCCCTCACATCCACCAATTGAAGGTCGGAAGCAATATTCTCAATCAGCTGGTCGAGAATAAGATTCCTAACCATCGGGTCGGAGGGTGTGGTCTCATCGGTCTCCAAAACAGGTGCCTTAGTAGCAACTGGCAGGTCCTGAGCGACCGCATTGGAGTGTAACATCCCAAATATAGGTTGTGTTTCAAATGTTACCAAACCAGGGTTTGTGTTTCAAATGTAACCTAATATGGGTGTTTGTTTCAAATGTAATTAAATGAGTAGAAATTAAAACTTTTCTCACACCTTGAAACTCTTGAATATTTCTATAATTCTTGTCAAGAGTTGTGGAATTCAAAAACCTAAACCTCCTGTTGACTAAAGTCAACCCCTTAATCAACTTGGCAAGAATTTGGTATTCAACCCTTGGAAATATTTTTTCTTGGTTCTAGGGATGATGTGGGACCCCTCTGAAAAATTTCATAATTTTTAGAAATTATTTGATAATTTTTGGAGGTAAGTCAAACCAGTTTGACCTTTGGTCAAACCCTAAAACAGCCTTGATGAATTTCTTGAGAAAAATGTAGTACATAAAAGTCTCTGGAAATTTTATGTAAGGTTAATCCTGGAGTGAGGAAGCTCTAGTCAAAATTTTGGAATTTTTGGAGTTAGTTTGCTATCTCTAAAAATTCCTCCAAACTCAGCCTTCAAATTTAAACTCAAATCTAGCACTGTTCCTCGGGTCCGAGCCACCTTCAAGTGGGTCGAACCCAACCGACTTCCCCGCTCAGCCCGAGCTCCTCCCCCGCGCGAGGTCGTGCTCCGTTGGATCAGAATCCAACAGCCACGACCTCCCCTATCCTCTCATCGCCGTCAGATGAAGATCTCGCGGCCACGACCTCCCCTCTCATTGCAGTGTCGTGCCCAACAGCCCGACCTCCCCTCTCGTTGCAGTGTCGCGCCCACTAGTCTGACCTCCCCTCTCCGTTGTGCGCCGTTGGATCAAAATCCAACAGCCACAACCTCCCCTCTATGTTGTGCGCCGTTGGATCAAAATCCGACAGCCACGACCTCCCATCGCGTCGTGCGCACCAGCCCGACCTCCCCTCTCTGTTGTGCGCCGTTGGATCAAAATCCAACAGCCACGACGTCCCCTCGATGTTGTGCTCTCTTTGATGTAAATCTAATGGCCACGACCTCCCATCGCGTCGTGCGCAATGGCCACGACCTCCCCTCGATGCTGTGCGCCCTTGGATGTAAATCTAATGGCCACGACCTCCCATCGCGTCATGCGCACCAGCACGACCTCCCATCTCTGTTGTACGCCATTGGATGTAAATCCAATAGCCACGACCTCCCCTCTATGTTGTGCGCCGTTGGATCAAAATCCAACAGCCACGACCTCCCATCGCTTGTCTGAGTCGCGCGCATCGGTCAAGACCTCCTCACCTCTGTTTCGCGCCATTGGATGCAAATCCAACGGCCACGACCTCCTACCTCCTTTCAGCGTGTGACCTCCCTTTTCATTTCGCAACCGTGCGATAGAGATCTAGCAGCTGCGACCTCCCTAATCGAGATCTCTGGTCGCGACCTCCCCCTTTCCTTTCAGACCGCACCGTTTCAGATCCAAGGGTCACGACCTCCCCCTTTGATTATCCAACGGTCGATATCAGCCCCTGTTCTTCTCCTTCCTCGGTCTCAGGCGTGCGCTATGGCGAAGGAGAAGCGGTCTGCTGTCACCTCTCAACCGCTCTTTTCTTTGCCAAGATTAAATCTTGGTCGACCTTCCGCCCCAAAGTCTTGTTCAGACTGCCCCATCCCTCGCGTCCTTGTGGAGCCATGGACCGAGCTGTGGGCTAAGCTCACCATGGAGCTTAACCCTAGCTCATGGCCTCTGCTCCCCAGCTATATAAGGTCCCTACTCTCGGTTCTTTTGAGCTCAAATCGCCCGAAGCCCCTCGGCCACCATTGTTGCACCTTGAAGCTCCTCGGTGCCGACAGGGTTCCAGGGGTCCTTCCTCTGTTCTCTTGCTTCCACTTGAGCCCCTCATCACCCTGGTGCTTTCCCCTAACTTGATTTTAGATTGTCTCCACAGGAGCGACTTAATTTCGAGTTTTGGATCCTTGCGGCCATGAGCACCCCGTTCTTCCCCATCGCCGGTAAGAAGCTCCTCCCTTCAATTCCTTGCTCTGGGAGCATCTCCAAGCTTTATAGGATCCATGTTGATGACCCGGTGCGGTTAATTTTGCCCAGGTCCTCTTCTCCACATTGTCCTCCTCGGCGCCGGCAAGGTCCTTCATCGCCGGAGCTGCTCAGCCCTTCCCAGTACCTCCGCGACCTCCAGGTAACCTCCTGATAGTCCCTAGGAGCTGGGCACTCGCTTGAATGAACTGCTGCAGAGCTCCTTTGCTGTTTGTCGTTTGGCTGTGCGTAGCACCGCCGCCCCTCTCCGGCTAGCCGCGCTCAGTCCACCGCGCGGTGTGAGTGGTACCGATGGGTGCGCTTGCTATTGCGAACCGCACAGCATCCATTCGCACCGCCGTGCCGTAGGTCGCCGGCGGCGACCATTTCTTGCCGTCGGGCGCGTTGTCGGACGCATCGGCACAGTGCCAGCGCGTGCGCGACGTGGCTCGTTGTGAGCCGTCCAATCTCTTAGATCTGTGGTCTCGATTTCGCGAGCGTTTGTTCTTCGTTCGCTTTGGACCGCCCATCGTTAGATCTGGGGCTGTGATTCGCTAGGGCTGTGCATGTGTACTGTGTCGCGTTGATTGTGAGCCGTCCATTTCATGATCGACGGTCCACAGTCGCCGCCTCCGTTCGCGTGCGTAGTTTCAAATGCAGCGCACGAGGTTCAATGTGGACCATTGAATTCAAGATCAACGTCCCACGTTTGTCGATCTCGCGCGGGCTCGTGCGCGTTCTTCCTGTGGGCTTGGACCGTTGGATCCAAGATCAACGGCCCAGATTCGTCCTCGTCATTTTGATTTTAGGATTTTCCCGATGGATTTATTTGTAAACTGAAAAAGGTAATAAACTTTGAAAATGCATAACTATTTCATGCTAGCTCCTTTTGAGTTGATTCAAATTTTGGTGGCTCTGGTTTGAACTAAACTTTAATCTAAAAATGGTTCTAAGTTTAGTTCGGCTCCAGAAAATGGATAGGTAAATTGGTTTAAAAATTAACTTTAAATGTTGCTCCAAAATGTGCAATTAACTTGTAAAATGCATAAGTAATCCTCTATAGATTCTTTTTGAGTGAATCCAACGTTTTTGGCTTCCTATATTAGTGTACTAAATGGTAGAATAGGATTTAGGCATGTCACTATTTTCAAAAGAATTGTGGGTGCATTTTATTTGTGCTCTTTTGCATGTCTTTTGAAAAACATAGAAAATGCATACTAGCTCCAAATGAGGTGAACTCAATTGTGTTATTCATCTCATGAGGTGCTTTACTTACCATAAAAATCCCAGGTGCAACACCTCTTTGGAAAATTGTGCTTGGGAATTTAATTCGGATGAACAGTAACCGATTTGAATTTTCCAGTATTTTCCAGGCTGAGCAGATTTGTTTTGGCCATAACTTTTGCATTAAGAATCCAAATCAATTGGTTCTTATTGCTAAATTCTTTAAAAATCTTGCTATTGCTGCTGTAAAAATTTCATTGCAATTGGAGAAAGTTTTCTGTATGGTCTTTTTGGTTTTCTTCGTTCTTATCGGTTCTTTTCGCTGTTTTGTTAGGTGCCGACGAGTGCGTTGTTAACGAGAGTGTTCCCCTGCAGCAATCTGAGCATATGCAGCAAAGCAAGCAGTTTGATCATATCCCATTAATCCCCATTACTTTTAAAATCTAATACTTTGTTTAACTTGTATGTATGCATGCTTACTTTGTGTTAAATTATCGATCGATTAGTTAAGCCTATAGATGCATACTCTGTAGGTAAATGTTCATTCTCTACTACTAAGCCTAGGATTATCTTGCTGTTATTTAGAGTTCGATGGATGAACTCTTATCACTTAGTAGTTTGCGTGATAATGCTTAGAAATGCTTAGATAACGGTAGAAATGGGCGGTTGTCGACTTATGTCGATGACCTTGATCACACAAAAATTATTATTCCATTATGTCCAGCACTTGTGCTTTGTTACTTTGTAAAGAAAACAAAAATGAAAACAAAATTGTTATTGATTTGGGCACAATGGATGTTGGTGTGATCTCATGGTGTGATGGAATGGTGCCTAAGTCCCTAAGGACCGAGTTACTTGGGCCACTAAACTAAGCAATCTTGCGTGCTAACCACATGAGGGTATTGGGAACCCCTCTTGGCTAAGTACTTTGGGAGGTGTTAATTATGGGTCATGGTGGTTAAAACTGTTTTTATAAGGGAAGAGCACCCATGATTGCTTAAATTTGGTGGTGTCTCCTACCTTTCGGGTTATCGCGACTCTTAATTAGCATCATTCATTGGAAATACCTCGTAGGACTTAGCTGTGCCGGCATACCAAAGGAAGTGTGCTAAATAGCTTGGCGAAAAGGTGGTCTGGCGTGTGGGTACATTGGTACACCCCTGCAGGGATAAAACTATTCGAATAGCCTCATCCTAGGTTATGGACATGCTTGGCAAGGTCACTCAAGAACTAGACTAAACATTTAATTAAAACTTGTTGGGTGGTATGAATTGGGTGATTCATGCTATTGTTGTGGTGACTATTGGGTTAGTCACTTCTAGGTTGTTCTTACTGTTGTTATTATTATTGTATCGTTGTTACTTCAACAATTAAAAATGCTTTGTCAAATTGCTTTGAATCTATTACATTATTGCAAAGGAAAACTTGCTTTATGCTAAAATGAGCCTAAAGCCTTCCACTTAAGTAAAGCTTTCATGTAGCATATGTATAGGTCTGTTACCCTTACACGTCAGTCTTGCGAGTACATTTTTGTGCTCATTTGCTTTGCTTATAACTTTGTTGCAGAGGAGGTGGAGCCCCAAGGGCCCTACTTTTGTGAGATGTGCTGTGGTTGGGACGATTAGGTTGGTGGCATGGTTGGTTGCCTTGTGGGCTAAAGGCAAACCATATGGCCATCTTTTGTTTATTGCTATCTTATGGCTTTTGCTTCATTGTGTTTATCTTTCTTAGTTGTTATTTGGCGGTTGGCCCTTTTCTAATAACTTCGCTATTATGTATGTCTTTTATTTAATCTAGTTAGTGCTTTGGTTCTATGTCTTGAATGGAATTGATGCATGATTTTGTAAAGGGGTGTGTATACTGCATTTCTGGGAAGTATACATATCTCGAAGACACGAGTTATTTTGTTTGTGATGCTAGGGTCAATGGATGACTAAGCATTACAAGCCAAATAAGCCGGGGTCCTCACATGGAGTCCATCACAACCGCCTAAATTAACAATAAAAGTTAATTAGGTGATAAAAATACTTCATCTAGAATAGACATTTCTGTTCGGTTACCAACCTCTATAAGACCACCATCTTGAACGGCCATAGGAGTGGTCAGAGCGTCTATCGGCTTACAACTTTCAGTGGCCTCGTTGATCTTCAACCCGACTGACTACACATCAAAGAGGATTTACGGTAAATCGACCAGAAAATATAGAAAAGATGAAAAGTTGTTGATATTTTTTACCTTTAGTCTCTCAGCCCTTTTTCTGCAGAAACAACTGCTAAGATCTGAGGGAAATCAGCCTTCTCGCCAGGCTCTCCAGCATAGATCATTTTGATCCGGCTTCTGATCTCATCAGGAGACAGAACTGTAAGGATAAACAAGAGACTTTATAATCACAAAAATAATTAACCAATATAAGCAAACTGGTCAGAATTCTTCAGGACCTACCCTCCTTGGAGTCTTTGGTCATATCATCATGACCAATATACCAGAGCATCGGATATGCTCGGGCCTTCAAGGGGCTGATCCGGCGCATGGAAAAGTCCCTTAATACATGCTAGGAGGTTAAACCCCTGACATTAAGAAGTTGGATGGCTTCAACTGATGAGGGCATCCCTACGACACCTTCTTCTCCTCCACCTAATGCTTATGATATACGTCTCGAGTTGCCGACAAGACCAATAACAAGAGCATGTGCCAAGAAACTACAAACTCGGGTGAACTTACTCCTTAATGAACATGTCATTGATTTTAATGAGAATTTTATACTACCTAAAAATAGTGTTTTGCTTGTGCTCAGGTTTGAAGATTCAGCGATGGACAAAGATCAAGGATATGCGGCCGTCATCCAAGAAAGGCCATCAAATGAGAAGGTCAAGACGCTAACCAATGGCCCATTCGGCCAAGGAGGAGAGTGCCAAGATCCATGCGGCCAAGCGAGGGATCAAGGCCCAAGCGATCAAGCACAAAGCCCATGTAGAGGAACTAGGAAGGAAGCCTAAGTCCGCGGCGTGAACAATAACTGGGCTATCAATAGTAAGCAGCGCTTCTGATCTTGGCCGTGAGCAGTCGCGAGCGATAAATCGTGTATGAATAGTACCACCATGAATAGTAGTACCAAATAGTTCTTAGGCCAAGACTATATATTGAGGGGTAGAACCACATTGTAAAGGTAGACCATACTTTTGAGATAAAGAATAGAACACAAGTTATTGCTTGTTCTTTCATACAAGAAAATCATGCGAGGATTTCTAAGAGAGAATTAGGCGATCCGTTGTTCGTTCTACCTCACAAGGTCAAGTTTGCTTTTCCGCTGGGAATTGAGGGCTTGGCGATCTCCGCTCGTGGTCTAGCGGTGATCATCCTGGTGCGTGTTGGCGAATATCCATAGAGCTGCAAGTCCGTGCCTTTGGCGCATGGTGTCTGGTGGCGGTGTTGTTAAATCGTCAAGCACTATTTATCCACAATTCTACTCGAGAAGATCGAGCCACCCCGTATCATAGTGGTATCAGATTCCAAGCCACTCGGTAGAATCTCTTTTTACCCATAATTTAGTAGATTATTTTTCAGTCCTATACACCGAAAAAGCCACACACAAAAATATCATCTTTACCCGTAGTTAATTCAGTTTTTTTAGTGCATTTTGTTAGGTTTTAATCCACTCATTCATTATGTTTTAGTTGCTGGTCGTGTTCCGTTTGAGTCACTTTTTGTTTTCCCCTTGTTACGTGCAATTTTGCTTCACATATATCAACTCGATTGCATGATAGTTGTTGGTCAACAAGCTCCACATCTTTGCAATATCTTTTTCTCTCTCTTAAGACTAGCTGTTGTTGTGCTTGAGGGACTGCTCTACTGTTCACGTTGTTGTGCACTATTCACTCTGATTAGTGTTTTGTGAGTTCACAAAAAAAAAACAGCACTACTAGGGCGTACGAGTGCTTGGCCTTGAAACAACAAAAAAAAGTGCTTGGCCGTGTGAGTTGTGTTTGGCCGTGAGTAGCACTTGGCCGGGCGTTCAACAAACAAAAAAAATCAGCATTGGTGATTAGTAGCGCTTGGCCGGGAGTTGAAAAAAAACAGAGAAAAAAGGAACAATATCCACTACTGTTCGCGTACCATCGTATGTTTTTTTTGGAGCAATCTTGTGCCCTCGTATACAATTTTTGAGCACTAGCTAGTGTCTCTCCTTGAACTATTGCAATACGAGTGTTCACCTCCATACAAAATTGTTCTTTAATCGCTCATTCATTTGATTGCAACAGTCCCATTATCATTGTGCGTGTGTTGCTGTCTACTCCTCACTTATATTTATCGATCAGCAATTAGGCATTGTGAGTCTCGTTTGGATTGCTACCTAGCTCGACAATCTTTAAATTCTGAATTTGTTAGGTTGTTTTGCTCACCTAGCTTCACCAAAAACATCTATGTCACGTATTGACTGTTGTTCTTGATATTCATACGCACAATCTTGGTTGGTGGATTCGTTGCTTTCTGGCGTAAGTTTTCTTTGCTCTTAATTTACTTGAATAGTACAACTTGCTTTGTTTGAGAATAGCGGTTGAGATATTCCCTTATTTTCCACATATATTGTCACTTGGTATTTTTGCTCTTGTAACAATGTCGAAGTTTAGCGGGACAAGGATGCGGGCGGCAACCTTCTCGATCCGATCACCAAGATGTCCTTCCATACACTTCGTGCCACACTCCGAGACGAGTTTCGGACTGAGGTCGACCTGGTGCGTGGCAACCTTGGGCATGTCCAACACAACTTGGACGGCCTGGGGACAGATTTTCAGAAGTTGTCCATGACCGTTGACGACAACCACAAGGTACTGCTCAACGCTATTTCCAAGCTCACCGCTTTGATGCAACTGGGTACACATGGCAATGCGGGGAGTGTACACCTCCCGTACGAGTCGCGCGATGAGACGGATACGGAGGCTGCCGCTAGAAAGCAGCGCGAGGATGAACTACGCTTACGACAATTGGACGAATAGGCACATGTACGCAAGGTGGCGCAACAGCACCATGTTGTTTCTGAGGTCACGGCGCGTCCCCCTGCACAAGGGCGTGGTCGTGGCAATGGCGCAGGAGGAGACGGTGCCTACCTGGCGCCAACGATGGCGTCCACGATGGCGCCTATGGAGGCGCGCATGTTGGCGTCTTTGGGGGTGCATACTATGGTGCCCATGGAGGAGGCCATGGTGATCGCCACGCTAACGACGATGGCGATGATGCCGTGTTCGACGACTATTTACCGCGCCGTTAACATAATCAGTATGCACGCAATCGTTGGCGCGATGAGGACGCCGATGATCTTGTTGCAAAGCCCAAGTTCACAATGCCATCCTTTGAGGGTACTACAGAGGTGGAGGTTTATCTTGCATGGGAGCTGAAAGTTGATAAGATGTTTCACATGAACCGCTATTCTGATCAACGCAAGTTGGATCTTGCCATTGCTGCTTTGGACCGATATGCTGCTACATGGTGGGAGTGATGTATGCAATAGCGTATGGAGCGACATGAGCCACATGTTATTACATGGGACGAGCTTCAGCGACAGATGCGTACGTGTTTTGTACCTACACATTACAAGCGCTCGCTACATGAGAAGCTGATTGGGTTGTGACAGGGGTTGAAATCAGTTGATGAGTATTATAAAGAGATGGAGCAGATTATCATACATGCTGATGTGCGTGAGAATGAGGAACAAGCGATGGCTCGTTTTCTTGTTGGAATGAATTATGCTATTCTGCGGATCATTAATCATCATCAATACAATAACATGGTTGAGTTGATGCATCAGGCACGTGAGGCTGAGAAACAAGTAATTGAAGATGCTAAGTATCTTGCCCAAAGAACGTTATTAATGAAACACGACACCTCGTGACAAAGACGGGACAGCCAGGCAAGCCTGCTCCATCAGGGGACAATTCAGTGTCGCGTAGTTTAGCACAAAGAAAGACAGATAGTACGCCGCCACCGGTGCCTGCTGCTAGCGCGGCATCCTCGATGGGTTCTATAGGCCGTTCACATGATCTGACATGCTACAACTGAAAGGGAGTTGATCATTTTCAGAAAGATTGTCCAAATAATAATGTTATAATACTTACTGATGATGGGTATATTTCAGCTAGTGATGAGGACGATACTACTATGTTTGCTGATTTTGCGGAGGATCCCACAGAGGATGAGAGATTGGACTGTAGGCCGGGGTCGTCAGATGGAGAACATATGCTAGTGTGCACACCTCATGTACTTAGCGTGTCACAAAGCCAGTCTACCGCACAACGGTGCAATTTGTTTGAGTCATGGGTGACAGTTGGCGGTAAAGTATGCAAAGTCATAATTGATGGAGGAAGTTGTCATAATCTGGCCAGCAAGGAGATGTGCACAAAATTAGGCTTAAAATACTTACCGCATCCTCATCCTTATCATGTGCAGTGGTTGAGCGATGTGGGCGAGGTGAAAGTCAGTCATATGGTGAAGGTACACTTTAAGATTGGCAGGTATGAGGATACCATTGTTTGCGATGTGGTGCCCATGTCAGTTTGTCACTTGCTATTGGGGCACCCATGGCAATTTGATCACCATGTTTATCATGATGGGCATATAAACTACTACAAGTTTAAGTGGAGTGGCACAGATGTGATTTTGTATCTGCTTACACCGACAGAGATAGGTAATGCTGATAAGAAGAAAGTTGAGGTGAAATTGAGAGTACACCAAACATAGTGATTCCATCTTCGGTGAGTGAGAGCCACAAGCCAAAATTGAGCGGTAAAAAGAAAAGTGAGGGAGAGAAAAGTTTAGTAATGTTAGCCACCAAATCAGAGAAGAGAGCTTTTTGTGAGAATTTCAATTTGGTGCACTTTGTACTTTTGTACAAAGATGCATTGCTTTCGACTGACGACTTGACGTCTCTTCCTAGTTGTGTCTCTCATGTTTTGCAGGAAATTAGCGACGTCTTTCCGGAGGAAGTGGCCCTTGGTTTGCCACCAATCCATGGATAAAGCATCACATTGATTTGATTCCGGAGCGATGCTGCCAACCCGACAACACTTTTCGGATCGAGGCAAATTGAAATTGCTGCCACAAGGAGATGGACCTTTCAAAGTGCTTGAGCGGATTAATGATAATGCAAACAAAATCGAGCTTCCGGGAGATGACTATGCCGTGAGCTTGACATTCTACGTTGCTGACTTTTCGCTGTTTTTCGGTGCTAATGATCTAGTGTCGAGGACGATACCTTTTCAAGAGGGGGAGGATGATGAGGGCATTCCTACGACACCTTCTTCTCCTCCACCTAATGCTCATGATATATGCCTCGAGTTGCCGACAGGACCAATAACAAGAGCATGTGTCAAGAAACTACAAACTCAGGTGAACTTACTCCTTAATGAACATGTCATTGATTTTAATGAGAATTTTATACTACCTAAAAACAGTGTTTTGCTTGTGCTCGAGTTTGAAGATTGATGATAGAGCGGAGATCAAGGATATCTGGTACATCATCCAAGAAAGGCCATCAAATGAGGAGGTCAAGACACTGGCCTATGGCCCATTCGGCCAAGGAGGAGAGGGCCAAGATCCATGCGGCCAAGCGAGGGATCAAGGCCCAAGCGGTTAAGCACAAAGCCCATGTGGAGGAACCAGGAAGGAAGCCCAAGTCTGCTGCTGACAAGACGATGGCTGAAACGTGAGCGATGCGCGCTTCTGATGTTAGTGCGTGAGCAGTCGCATCACGAACAATAAACGCACGTATGAATAGTACCACCATGAATAGTAGTACTAAATAGTTCTTAGACCAAGACTATATATTGAGGGGTAGAACCCCATTGTGAAGGCAGACCATACTTTTGAGATAAAGAATAGAACACAAGTTATTGCTTGTTCTTTCATACAAGAAATTCATGCGAGGATTTCTGAGACAGAATTAGGCGATCCGTTGTTTGTTCTACCTCACAAGGTCAAGTTTGTTTTTCCGCTGGGAACTGAGGGCTTGGCGATCTCCGCTCGTGGTCTAGCGGCGATCATCTTGGTGCGTGTTGGCGAATATCCATAGAGCTGCAAGTTCGTGCGCTGGCGCGTGGTGTATAGCTGAGCGGTGTTCGTCGTCAAGCACTATTTATCCACGGTTCTACTCAAGAAGATCGGACCACCCCGCATCATCAACCCATCTCCCCACTTTTCCATCCTTCTTTGTGGAGGAGCACCATTCTGAATTCTCGACCGCCTTCTTATCAGTATAGTAAAGACTGTCTTTCTGAGTGACCATCATGTAGAACCAGCTTTTCTTTCATGACGACCATGAAGACTTTGAGTACATAGGAATATACTCATTAGTTTTTCCATCGTGGAGGCGCAAGATGCACTCTCCAGGCATCCCGATCGTCTTTCCCGACTTTGCCATTCTGTAGTAGTACTTGAAGGGATCTAGAGTTGCGGGAATCCCCAAGTATGCTTCGCAGAGGTAGACGAAGACGCTGAGGTTGCCGATGGCATTGGGAGCAAGATTCATCAGTTCGATTCTGTAATGCTCCAAAACTTTGGGAAGAAAAGAGTGAACTGGGAACCTGAATTCGCATTCGATATATGCGAGAAAAACAGGAACTTCCCCATCTTCACCGCTTGGAGAATGCTCTCCGGCTGCTGATCTCCAAGAAATCAGGTTCTTGTCAGGAAACAACCCGATCTTCTCCAAGCTCTCAAGCTTCTTCTCGCTCAGATTAGAAGCTGACCAGTTGGTGATACGATCTGACATGGTGGAGTTTTGGATGAGGGGAGAAATGAGGTCGTAGAAGGTTGTAGACAAAGGGTGGTTAGAGGCGATTTTTCTCCCAGGAGATGAAAAGGGAAAACAAGAGGTGTAAAATCCTAAAGCCTTACGCTAAGGGATTTTATAGCCGTAATTCTTTAACCGCAATCGGGAGTTACCCAAAAGTCCAACGGGCAAAACCTTTCTTCCAACAGACAGAAAAACGTTTCTCAACTTTAAAGTGAATACAAACCACCTCGTGAGTCACGGCACTAAATGAGGGTCTACCCGATACGACTTCATTGGGAGAAAGTGTTCACATAGCCAACTCATTTAAAGTTCAAAGGCTAACTGACGAGGAGTAAAATCTCTATGTATTACTTTAATACATAATAAAAGACCATATGCCTTCATGGTCGTAACTCCTAAAGCTCATGACCTCCGTGGTCGTAAGGATTCCAGAGGTTACATCGTGGGAAACCTGGTCGGATGAGGTCCTGTACCCAGTCCCCAACCAGATACCTACTCATAGTAGCAATGAACTGGCATCCGGACCTGACTCTGGGTATATTCCTTACCGTGTGATGAATGGGACACATGTCTTATTTGTTCCATTCCATGTGACGTTTTATGATCCAGATACTGACAAACAACTACCCTACGGTTAAGTGTCTCATGGACGCACAACCATAGCATGGTTGCTACTTCATCAACTGTTGCCTCGCTCCGACTAGTCGCGACACTTCCAACAAGCGCCACTTCTAGGAGTAACTACCACCACTTCGTCAACTACTTAAAGAAAAATGCAAGCGGCAGAAGGCAATCCAATATCCGGGAGATCAACAGACGATTGGATTTCAATAGCATAGCAAGCATTACGCTCAGTGTAATTAAGATTAGTCCTCTGCCTTGTCGAAGGCACCCCCTGTAATAGCCAATTCATAGCAATAAAAGAGCAGTCTCATTCTCTCCCAAGAACTCTTTGCTATTTTTCTCTTGTCATTTCGTAAGATCGGCGACTTGATCATCGACAATGACTGAACGGGAAGTTCGGTGTGACGGGTTGCATCAAGCGGCGGAGGATTGATGCAAGTGCCATGGTGGTTTCGGTGGGAGCTGGATGGGAGAGACTTTTCGACATGAAAAGAGTTGTTAATCAACCTACACGTGGCTAAGCATGGGATTTCTTCATGAAGATTGGATTCGGTCTTTGGAGAAGGATCGAGAAGGGGTATTCTGGTAACTTCACCAAAATACCGCCTTGATGACCATTTGCTAAACCACGGCATAAGATGGCGCAAGGAGAGGTGGTTTAGGTCAAAAGAAGATGAAGATGGCGCTTTGAAAAGTGTACGTGAGTGAAACTCATTTTTGTGTGGGCTTAACGGGTGCCTATTATGGATGTCTTTCTAGAAGTTAGCCTCCACTATAAAAGGGGAGGGTGCTAGTTGTGCACCTTCCAACCCTTGTAGTCTAGAAACCCTAATTTGTGTTTTAGGGATAGAAGAGGAAGTGGAGTAGCTAGGGTTCTTGAGAGTTGGATTGATTGTATGCTCAAGTGTTGAGCTTTTGTCCTCCATGCTGGAGTGGATGTAAACCAACATCAATCTCGAATCAATCCAAGCAAGATTTCTTTAAGATGAATCTATTCTTGTTCTTACTCTCTTTTGTGATTTTTGGGTTTTTGTTGATCCTTTGGTTTCTAGACGTGATTTTGCTTGCTGTGACATGTGGGAATGTATCTAGGATCATCTTCTACTCACGCGCAAGTTTTGGGGCCAATCTTAGGTTTTGCTCGGTTCTTGTGCCCTCCTTCCCTCATCAATGAAATTCATGGGACCTTGGCTTTGATCTTCCCGATCGTCGATTGAAATAGATTCCTGACCTTCTTGATGAGCTATGGTTGAAATTTGAGGGGATTTGGATCACCGAATCAAAAGTTTAGTCGATTTGTGTTTTTGAGTTCGGGCTTATTTCACTGTTTATTGGGCTGGAGGTCAGACCGCCCCTAGTGAGAGGTCTGATCGCCAAGCCAAAGGTCAAACCACCCAACTTGAGATGTCTGACTGCCCAACTCATTTTGATTTGAGTTTTTGGTGATTTTGATTGTTGTGCTTCGAGGTTTCGATTGGATTCAATTCAAGTCTTCTGCTATGCTTGTACATTGATCTTCATAGCTCTCATAGCTAATGGAGTGAAAATCGAGTTGAATCCGATCAAGGTGAAAAAGAGATAGTGCTCCTATTCATCCCACCCCTCTAGTCATCGTTTCAGTCCAACAATACCCTTGTACCTTCTTCAGCATGATGTATGACGAGTTCCACCTCACATTCATGTCAGGACCTCACCTTCAGGTCATTGGCTATGCAATACTCTGCAAACCAAACTGTCACCACCGTTGAACTTGAGAGGAAACTAAGGGCATTGCGGATGTTATTCAAATAAACGCCAATTACCTTCATACTGTCTTGCACAATGAGGTTGAGGATATGACATACGCATCTCTGGTGGAGAACATATCCACTGATATATGTCTGTAACCTTGGGGTGAGGATGTTCATAGCCGTCGTATTCGTCGATGTATTATCAAGAGTTATAGAAACAATCTTATTTTCTATTTAAAAATAATCAATTACCCCTAGTATGAGCTCAGCAATGCCATCCGTGGACGGTGTACCAGAGTCTGGCATCTCCATCGGATCCGGACCGTGTTGGTACTCCTCGTATCCCTTCGTACCATCTGATGGTCGTAGTCTCCTATGCCTGGGGAGAGCTGACGAGCATCGATGGGAGAGGCGGCGGGAGGAGGACTAGGGGAGCGACGGGAGATTGAGCGGCGAGAGATTGAGCGTCTCCCTCTCCCCACTACTACTTTCGTGCTACGACTCCTCGATAGCATAGCGTTATCGAGCTCCGCCGCTCCCTCCGCCGACTTCATGCTTCGACTACTTGGTAGCATGCTTTCTATTGTATAGAGCACTAGAGCAAAGAGAGAATCAGAGGATAGAATATGTGCTTCGCTCAGTGGTGAATAAATGAGCAAAAGACAATCACTAGAGCAAAAGACAAGCTGAGCTTCGATGGTGAAGAAATGAACTGCAGACATTCATTTTTATAGGCATGAACAGTCAGAGAGAAAGAATCCCGCGTAGAGCCGTTTGTCTTGCTCGTTGCCTTCTCTCTCTCTCTCTCTCTCTCTCTCTCTCCACTCCGTCTTGTCACTGGAAAGAATATCGTGTAGAGCCGTTGTCTTGCCCGCTGCCTCTCTTCCTCCCGCCCCGTTGTTCTCTAATCCATACTAAAAGTACTGACCATATCTTATCACCCGTCACAAAAAGCTATTCCACAATTCCTTGTCTCCCCCATCGTCACTTCGCTTTGCATAGCTGTGTCTATGTGGCTTTGTGTGCTGCACTGATTCCACAATTCCCCGGCGCCCTGCCAACAACTCCCAAGCGTCCAAGGACAACTCCCAGCAGTCCAACTCTCCCTCATTCGCCCTCTCCCCCCACCCAACGGCCTGCCCCAACCCCCAAGGTGCCAAGCCCCCAATCCCCCACTACCCTAGCCCCAGCACCTCCCTCCACCTCGACACCTCCCCCATTCCCCCTCTCCTCCACCTGGCGCCTCCCTTCTCCTCACCACCCGGCATCCTCGCGCCTCCTCCTCCTCTGGCCTCGGCCTCTGGCCCTCCATGGCTCCGCCTTCTCACCACCCCTCGCCTCCACCTCTCCCCTGCTGTGCAGCCCCTTTCTCCCATCGCCACTGCTTCTCCCTACCGCATCTCCTTGCTTCTCCCCACCGCCCCATCACCCCGCCCCACCTTCTCCCGCCACCCCTCGGCCAAGGCGTCATGACGCCTTGGTGGTGGCATGGCGCCTATCGGGCGAGCGGTGGTGGCGATATAAGGCGTCGCTCATGTACGACGACGCAGAGCCTTGAGCGAACCTGGCGTGGCGTGCAGAGGCGCCATGATGGCGTGGGCGACGCGCCGAACGCCTTGGGCTTGGCGTGTCATTGTCTTTCTTTGTCGTCTTAGGGCCAACCCGAGCATGACCGTACTGGCCATGTCATCTATCGTGTCCTGTTCGTAGGCCCGACCAAACCCTCCTGTTCATGCCTTACCGTGTTGGTCGTGCCTCGGGTTAGCCAAGAATGGTACGCCCAACTCGGAGGTCTACCGTTAGATGGAGTAATCTGGTTTTCTTCCCCTTAAAGCAAGCCAAATGAAGGCAGGAGACTAGGGGAACCGGAGAAAACGAAAGCGGGAGGAGTAGAAATGTAGAATAAGCAAGTAAGGACAAGGCACAATTGAGCGGGGCCCACGAGAGAGGCGTGTGGCACTACTTATAAAAAGGGCACACCTCCCAACACGTCGCGACAAACGGCGGAAATAGGATAACGAAGGATGAGGAGGGGAGATTGGGAGTGGGGTGGCGGGCTGCCCCGTCCCGCCATCCTAATTGGCTTCTACCTGCCGTGCCGCTCTCCTCTCCTCTCAGCGTCGTCAGTGATGACCTCTCAATCTCCACGACAAATAATGTACGGCACACGCTATTGTCAGGTCAACACACGCCGCCGCTTCTCTCCGCATCGGCGGGCCCAATACAGTTAGGCCCACCTGTCACTGAGTGGTGTGCGCACATGTCGACTGACGTAAGAGGTGACCGCGTTGCGCTATCGTTTTGGGGATACTCCATTACTCCTCCCCTCTGCCATCATGGGGCCCGGCGAAACAGGGACACGATGGGTGATTGGGTGGTGGGTAGATGCTCTTCTCTCATGGCCGTCTCTGTAGCCAGTCCATACTCTAGAGTATAGACCTGGACCATCTCATCTTATGCATGCACCGCTAATGGAGTACTAGCTGCGGCCAGCTTTCTTCTTTTCGGGAAAGACACTATCTTGACAATTTCCAAATTAGGGGACACATCACAACAAAAGGCAAGCGGTTCAGTTTTCATTTTCAGAAATATAGCAGCGAATGGAGCTCGATTATAACCTAGTCCATGTCAAGTTATATTGCATTTACACTTCATAATGAATTACAACTGTGTATAAGCAAATTTTGTACTGTTGTTGCTGTAATAGATGAAGCTGGAGATATCGCATTCATATTGTAAAAGTGTTCAAATGATTATTGAATGATATTACGTACAAGTATTGAAATGATAAATAAGTCATAACAAAAGACCACAAAAAATCACAAGTAGTGTGTCCATCATCCTGAATGAGCAATTACACTTGCAAGGTCATCACGGAAACTATCCATGGATGTAGCACTTGTTTGCGACGTTGACGTATCCGATGCATCCTGAGAAATGACATATTTGGCATATCTTGATGGTATTGTGGGCGCATAATTAGGATCCCGGTCGAATCTATGAAAATGCATGTCCGACGAAGCATGTTCACGTATGAAGTTGTGGATTTCCATGATTGCTATAACAATCATCTTTTGCTTGGATATGGGAAAGCTCGACATCTTAAAAAGAATTCTCTATTTCATCTTCCATACACCAAAGGACCTCTCAATTACGTTGCGAACACTTGAGTAGAAATGATTGAATTTCTCTTTCTCACCACTAGGAGCAACACCTCTCCGAAATTCTGGAACATGACACCTTTGGCCCTTATATGGCGCTAAGTACACAGGCCTGTTCGGATAACCAGCATCGACAAGATAATATTTATTTGCAACATAAGACGAAAATTTCATGTATATCAACATCCAATGCATGAACATTACAAATAAATAATTTTGTAAATGATACCAAACAAAGAAAATTACCTTGTGCAAGAGTTTTTTTATTGCTGTGATGTTGTTGCATCAACTAATACATATATCTTTTGCTAGGCTCAAGTTGATGCTGACAACAAGATCATACCTTGGTAATCAAATAAACCGCACACTAGAACAAAGTCAGATATTGGTTTCCATGCCTGCCACAGCTTAGCAGGATGATTTCTTTGATGTTAGTGGCATACCAAATATGCCAAGAGACAGCCAAAACAAGACGATGTAAACAGATAGATTGCTTAAGTTTTGTAAACTGAATCAGCTTAAGTTTTGTGGAACCGGGGCTTAACAAAGAAAGGTAGGCTTGTCATTGTAAAGTATAAATGGAGCTTGCCGGTTCGCCACTATTCATGTGTTTTTTTCTAAATTTTAGGTATTCATCTCATAAAAATGAACCTATTTGTTTGGTACAACACAAAGAAAAGACCTTCCAATGAATCTTATTTGAAATATTCTGCAAAAACTCTCCCCCTGACTTCCCTCTGTAACCTGTTGTAATATATTTTGCTTTCCGTATCATAATGGAAAATCGAGGTCTCCCTATTTGGAAAAAATAAATGAACTTATTCCCATCTTCGATATTTTCACCACTACACATTTTGTAATTCTACTGAATGACGCACTTATAACGAGTTTTTCAATCCTTCACATGAAAAACTAAGACACCATGTCAATAGTTCTTCAAAAGTTAGACTTGATAGCAAATTCTAAGCTTCTAGGACTGATTAAATGAAGTTGCTTTTATAGATAATAGTGTCGTCGAGGCATCCAAATTACAGTCTAAAGTAACATATCTGAAAACTTGTATGCTTCATACCAATAAGATTCTATAATTCCAAGACGACATACCAGTGTGTAAAATCACCTTCAGTTAAATTTTAAATGCATTTACTGCGAATCAATAGAAATGTCGAATCATAAAGGACATCGGAACCAACCTTGTTATACCCTGAGAAGCTGGACCTTGTTCTCAATGGCAATGCCCATCCAGTCCGGGTGCGTAGCTGCCCACTGCAGCTGGTTTACCTCTGCACCCGCGTTATACACCAGAACAGGATCAATCCCCTCGGCTGGCACCGCGGCTGCCGTCTCGGGTAGCTCCCAAATCAATGACTGCCCATCGTCCCCAGCCGAGTAGAGGTGCCTCGTGGCCTACGATGCCCACGCGACCTCGTTGACGTACCCCCGGTGCCTGTGCAGCTTGGCCACCGGAATCCCGGGCGCACGTATGTCGAGCACGACGACGACGCTGCTAGCCTTGCGGTTGTCGAGGACGGAGCGTAGCTCTGGAGCGGCGGGGGCGAGGGAGGAGAGGTCGTCGAGCGGGGTGAGATAGAGGCGGAGGGCATCGGAGTTGGAGGCGAGGAGGGGCGGGGAGGCGGTGCGTGGGTGGAACTAGAGTTTGGTGGGCGGGTAGGGGTGGTTGAAGGAGAGGGCGCGGAAGGATGCGGCGGAGGGGTGGACACGGGCGGCCGGAGGCGGCACACCTTGTGCTGGAGGTAGCGCACGAGGGGCCGGAGGCGGCCCATCCCGAGAGATCTTGAAGTTGACGCCACCGCGAGGAACTCGCGAAACGATTCGCTCGGGGGCGCTGGATGAGCCGGGGTAGTTTGATGGCAGTGGCGGGTAAATACTAGGAACTTCAATGGGTATTTCTGTTTTCTATGGTTGGATTCTTACGAGAATCTACGGGAGGCTGCTTCTCCTCACTAGTTCATTTTTTAGACAGCTCCTTGCGAGAATCAGAATCATGTGGTTTTGAAAATCAGGGTGTTTGGTACGGCTCCACGAGAATCGATTGAGAAGCTGGGAGCAGAAGCTATACTAAACAGGGCCATAGTTTATCTCCCACTAGCATCAACCGCTGGTCAGTTGATTTTTTACTAACTGCCACCGTTTCTTCGATCGGACGCGACATTTCCAAGGGGCTCCTCTTTCAGCAGTAACTGCCACCTCTTCGTTAGTTATTTTAAGGAAGATCGAAGGATACAAGACCAAACGATCGAAGGACACAAGACCTAGCGATCTGGAGACTGTTGAAGCAATAGCATAGCAATTAATACACCAAGTGTAATTAGGGCTAGTCTGTTGCTTTATTCAGGACACCCTCTTGTAAAGATCCAGTTCATTGTAATAAAGGGCAATCACATTCTTATCCAAGAACTCTTAGCTATTTTACTCTATTTATTTTGTAAGATTGACTCGATCGTCAACAGTAAAGGATATCTCCTGTCAAGTGACGGTTCGGCGACGATATGGCGAGGATGGTGCACTTTTGGGTTTCATCGGTCTCCTCCCCTTAGATTTCGAGCGACCAGTAGGCCAACAATAGGCGGAAGGAGAGAGAGATGGCGAGGACGTTGTTGGTCGAAGGATGGCCAACGATGACAATCCAACTGTTAAGTTAGTTTTTTGAGGTGAGGTTGAGCAGGTGGAGTGATGGTGTGTTTGGCAGCGGCGTCAAAAGCTCCAACACAGTGGTCGCAAAAAAAAAACTACAACTTAGGTGTGTCGTCAGGTAGGAGGGTCTCACCGATGACAAGAAAGAAGGGGACATGGAGGGATCTCTAGTTTTGTTACTGGTAGAGGTCTCCTAAATATGTTCCTCTTTTGTGTTAGCACTCAATGCTATGGCCACTTCCTAGAAAACAAAGTTTCACACAGATTGCGTCTATCTCCGCGTGCGGAAAAGCAAAAGGACTTGTACACAAATACCCTAAACTTCAAGAATGCAAACAAAACAAAACTTTTCCCATGGCATTTTTCGCTAGTTTTCAATTCTCCATTCCCAACTCATGGACCCCGCCCCGCCCCCCCCCCCCCGTGAACGATCGAAGGAAACACACGAAACGCAAAAGCAAGCAGAGGCGAAGCAAAACAACACAACTACGAATCTTCCTCTCTCGATCCCACCACCAACACATATAAAGAAGCAGCAGCGGCAATTCAAGCGGCCGCTCCAACGAAATTAGCAGCAATTCCTAAATTTTCGTCGATGGCGTCGTCGCCCATGTCGTGCCGCCCCTCCACGGCGCGGCAGCCGCTGCAGCTCCGCCTCCCCGCGGAGCGTGCCAGTGGAGCGGCGGCGGCGGCGGGGCTGCGGCTGGGGCTGGGGCTGCCGAGGAGGGAGGCGCGGGTGGCGCTGCGGGCGCACGTGCGGCGAATCGAGGCGGAGGCGTGGGCGGCGGCGGCGGCGGGGTTGGGGGTGAGGAGGAGAAGCAGGAGGGACGAGGCGGCGAGGTGCGCGGCGGCGGGGGAGGTGGCGGGGAGCGCTGGGATGGAGGTGGCCTTGGCCGCCGCGGCGGTCGTGGTGATGGGCACGGGGAACCGCGTCCTCTACAAGCTGGCCCTTGTGCCGCTCCGCGAGTACCCGTTCTTCCTCGCGCAGTTCGCCACGTTCGGGTACGTGTGCTCTTCTTCTCCCTCTGCTCCAGCCATTGATTGATCAGAGATGCTTCGTGTTGCCGTCTCTGATCGAATCGAGGAGAGCCGCTTCGGCTTCGAACAGTGGAGATTCCATGATGAGATTGCGAGGTGTCGTGAATCATTTCACTCTACGGCCTTTGCGACGCGTGCCTCGCGGTGGGTTCCACGTGTCTGAGAGAATAACCGGACGAGATTTTTTGGCTGTTTCTGGATGCTGTACGGTCGTGCGCATTTTTTTTTAATGGTGCCTGATTGAGCTCATGAGCTGGCCATATATTACTCATAGTGTTGCGCTTGCACAGGGTAGCACTAGGATCTTCATAAAATATATTTGATTATAAGAAAATTGAGTGTATATACTTTTTGTTTGGTTTAGTTTACATGGCGGGTAGCACGCGCAGATGAACTGCTGTAATGTCATTTGTCATATTATTGTTTTTGTTATATCTGATGATATATAGCGCAGAAGCGTGACAGCTACTCACAGGGTCAGTTGCCAGTTGTCACCATTTGTTTTAGCAATCACACACAATCAAATATGGAAGGTAGAAGAATTATCTGATAACAATGTGATGGTAAAGATCAAGCAAGGAGAAATTTGGTTCTAGGCTTGAAAGTTTTTTTCGAGTCAAAAATATTTTGACAGGGAATTTTTTTAAAGAAAAAAGGTTACTCATGTGCTCCACAATAAATTCAGCTGGTTTAATCTTAATTGTATTATTTTCTCACTATGTTCGTGATTGAGTCCATGCCTTTTCCAAACCAACATTTGACTTGTTGCACACCATGTTGTTGGTGTCTTCTGCAACAACTTCCCATTGGCATTAAGACAAAAAGGCATATTCTTAATCAGGCAGTGGCGAATTCAGAAATAGAGCAAAGGGGTGCTAACTCATGGGATCGCTAAAAGTCTCACTAGATTGCAATTAAACTATAATGTAGCAAAATTACATAACCACTGACCGAACAACCGATATTATAGTGAAACAGATAAATGACATTGAATAAAAGAATTCTAGCCAGAATAAATACCCAATTAAAGGAGATTCAGTCCACCAAACCATCATGAGTTATGACATGTCTCCATACTACATTGGCACCATCGCAACCTGCATAGACAAAGTAGCATATATAAATCATAAACTGGAATGACTAAAGACATGAATGGTAAATTCACAAATACAAAACAATGAAACATACCACTAAGTTCTAGCACGAGGTAATTTGTTCTGACGTGACTTCATACTTTGAAAATGACGCAAAATGTTTTCACCTTTAATCATTGCAAATATGTCTCGCTCAATAAGCATAGCATAGGTTTTCTTGTTTCCAGATTTTCGTTTCCTTTTCTTGTTGTTGTGTTATCTACTGCTTAATGGAATGACGTGCAATTCTTTTACACGTTCTCGAGAAAAATATAGCATAGCATACTATCATTCATCCAATTGTTGCTCATTTTATTTCTCAGCTCAGTCTTAATAAGATTCATAGCAGAAAAGGCTTGTTCAACTGTCACTGTTGCCACGGGCAAAATCAAGGCAAGTTCAATGAGACGATATACCAATGAGTAACGTGTGTCTATCAGTTTGAACAATCTTCACAGAAAGATTTCCAAGATCATTACAATCTAAGAAATCTTCATCATCTCTCACATCAACAGTGAATGTGCCAAGTTGGTCCCTTAGGACTACACAATCATATTCAGAGAAGTCCGCAACATAAATCATAGCAAGTTGGATTAGTTTGTCTTCATTAAAGTTGGAAAAAGAATCATTCGAATCAAGACAAGCAATACAACTCAACAACTGAGTTGATCTTTTAGCAAAATGATTGTTTAACTCAGCAAGAATTTGGTCAAGCACCACATTGAAAATTCCATGATGGAAATGATGGTAGTAACTTATCAATTTGGCACCACGACACCTTGAACGTAACTGGTATTGTATCTTCCATATTTGGCACAATTATGTTCATTTTGAGACAAAAGCTCTTTACCTATTAAAAAATATCATCCCAACTATTTATCCTCATGTCATTCATATTCTTCAACACAGACCCAATCAATCCTATAACACGAATAATGTTATGATTTTTCCTTTGCAAGCATTGTGGTAGTTCTTGGGTCTTCCTCAACACTATGATCATAATAATGCAATATAAGTACAAATTCAAAGTTCTCCATTTTTTCTATCAAACCCGATGCTTGAGGGTTTGATGCTTGAGTTTTCTTCTCTTCATCTTCACTAATATTCTCCAATACCTCCAATACAAAGGTCCACATTAGTTGAAGACGAGCCAAAGTTTTGTGGTGTGTGCCCAACAGAGTATCACCGGGCCTTTTAATATTAATTTCTTAGTTTTTTCCTTTTCCTACAAAAATATCACCACTATCTAATTGGCCCACAAGTTTGTCATGTTTGAGGCTCCATCATATCCTTGCCCTCGTAATATAGAAATAGATAAACCATGTGTTGCAAATATAGAATCCAGAGCTACCTTCAGTGAAGATGATGTAGTATCAGAATCATGCTGAGCCCTAAGGAACCTCTCAATCACATGCCCTTGATCATTGACATACCTACATGAAGAAAAGAATAGTTATTGACAAATAACAATTGATAATAAGATTAATCTGAAATATAAACAAAACAAAGGTAGCTACGAACCTAACAATCACAACCATTTACTCCTTTATGAATGCATCACAAGACTCGTCGACAAGCACTGTGAAAAGACGATCTCCCATCTCAGAAAAATAGCACTCCTTGTCTCCTTTGCATAAATCATTACTAATTCCTTTTGTATCTTGTGGCTAGTCATTTGATTATTCCTGGGAGCATTGTCACCAAGTACATTTATAACTTTGGGATCCTTCTCTCTGTACTAGTCTAAGATTTCCATAAAGTTCCCCTATTGCTTGAGCTTGAAGACTCATCATGTCCACGAAAAAATAAAAGCTTGCAAAAGGAGAAATCTTATAACACCTAAAACAATAATCAAGCGAGCTTTATATTGCAGAGGGTAGAGCAGAGCAGAGCAGAGCAGGAGGGCAGCGACAGTCGGAGGGCAGAGGGCAGAGCAGAGCAGGGGCGGACGAGCGACGGGCAGAGCCGCAAAGGGCAAAGTAGAGCAGGAAGGCGGAGGGCAGAGGCAGCAGAGGGAGGGTGGCGGCGCACAAGGAGTTAGGGTTGGGGAGGAGCCGACTGGTGCTACATGGGTACTCCATGGCGCTAATGGGCAGGACTGATGCTTCAGCCCACCCAGCACCAGGCCTAGGTCTGCCCTGTAATCAGGCATAGACAACGTGTGAATGCAGTCTCTCCTCTACCGCCCTTCATAGAAAAAGTTTATCTATATTTGTTTCTAGATATACGAGTGTCGATTTATAACTAGATTTAGGGTAGCAATGTGGTTCCTTCGAAAAGGTCACCCGTGTATTGTTCTTTGACTTTTACTTACTTCTGAATGACACCTCCTTTCGGGGCAATGGTAAAGGCTCAATTCACAAAACCTGTAACTTCTGAAGTTCTAGAAACACTGCTTGTTATGCTTTGTATACAGCTATAATCCTATTTCATGTCTAATCCCTTCCTATATGTATATGTTCAACCTTGTTCGCCTTGTTTAACACCAATGCATGACCGACTTTACATCCCTGACCTCTGTTGAGTAAATGCTAGTATTAATTAATTAATTTACTGGACTTCTTTAGGGTTTTGAGCATGTTGCATTCCACCATTAGATCCTATCAAAATAAAGGAATTATTCCGATATCAAAGAACATAACATTGGGCTGTTTATGGCTTTATGCCTTTTTTAAGTGATACTGCACAACCATCATATTCGTTTAACCATTTTCTGTCTTTTTGGCTTAGCAATACCATATATTCCACAAATTTGTTTGAAGCGGTCCTTTTTTTAAAAAATAATGTTTGAAAAATATGACCCCCCTTCGTTGAACATTGAACATTTCTTGGACGCTGATATGTTGTGGATCTTTTAACTTTGGCAGCTATGTGGTTGTCTATTTCTCGATCTTGTTTCTTCGTTATCAAGCTGGCATTGTCACCGATGAGATGCTGTCTCTCCCACAGAAACCTTATCTAGCTGTTGGCCTCTTGGAGGCTTTAGCAGCAGCATCAGGGATGGCTGCTGGAGGTAAATTTTTTAACCAAATACGTCATCTTCATCCGACTCAGTAAAGATTGAAGCAAACACAGTTAGCAATGACAATTATCTAATTATTGTTATAAATTTTCAATTCAAACCTATGTGTAATAACATCTGCCACTCATGTACATGAAAAACTGGGGGAAATGGCTTTAGTTGTTTTTAGGTTCATACCTATACAATATACTTCTTATTTACTGATGAGGTTGAGTTGACAGTTGTTTTTCAAAGTAAAATGTTCCTGGTATGATACATGAAGCTTGTACTGACGGTGTTATTTGTTTGTTTTTTTGTTGGAGTAGCTGTTCTTTCTGGGGCTTCAATACCAATATTGTCACAGGTTAGAGAACTATCAGTATTATATGAAAATCTTAATTTTATCACATGTAAGCACATCTATATAATTGTTTTATTGTTTTACTACGTTCCTGCAGACCTATCTGGTATGGCAGCTTCTTTTGTCTGCTATTTTTTTGAAGAGGCGCTATAAAGTTAATGAGATAACCGGATGCTTTCTAGTGGCAGTTGGTGTGATAATAACTGTAGCAAGGTAAGTTCTTTCTTGATAAGCTCACTTTAGGTTTCTAAATTCTAAGCACCTATAAGCCATTGTGTTTATTTGTACAGCTGTAATCCATGGAGTTTGTTTTCCTGACTTCTATAATGCTGTCTTACAGTGATTCTTGAAAAAAAAATCTTATGGTTAAATCCAGAAGACAAGAAACCTGGGTGTTGGGAGATGGACATGTAAAATACAAGGAAATAATAATGGAAATTTTATTAGTACTAGGGAGTTGGGATGTGTGCAACATGATTCGTATGCTCCAGAAATCCTCAATATTGTTCACAGTGACATCTTTACAACCTGGGGCATGCATGCGTAAGAAATGGGAATACTAATGAATTACTATTGCTGGAAAATATGCTTTACTGACAGTTTAAAAAATAATTAATGGATGGTTCCCAATCATGGAATGTTAGGCAAAAACTGCCTAATGTTTCAGCATAGCATTGTTTTGTTTGTCATTGCAATGCATGGGTGGGAGATATAGCATTGGGGATTAAGGAACTCTTTTACAGCTACACGAGCAAACTGTGTCGAAGTTATAATGTCCAACTGGAAGGCTTGCTTTTGATTGAGATATTTATTACCTTAATGTGAATAAGAATTAACGTGAACCTTACTTTGGCATGTATAGTGGATCTGGTGCTGGTGCTTCAATAAAAAGTACTGGAATTTTGTGGCCACTACTAATGATAATATCATTCTTTCTGCAAGCTGCTGATACAGTATTGAAGGTAGCAACTCTATTTTAATCAATCAATGAACCAATTGTTGTGCTTTAGCAATCAATTTTACCTGAAACAATTAAAGTCTAATTGTTGCAGGAGATAATATTTCTAAATGCTGCCAAGAAATTGAAGGTAGTGCTTTCCTCCCATGGTCGTCATTTTGCACCATATTATTTTTAGTACGAAGAGCTATTATAATTAAAGCGTGATATCTGATGACCATTGTCTGTTGATTTGTGTTTGTTGGACGCTTTTCTTATCCCAATATTATTCTTTTGTTTCTAGGGTGGCTCAGTAGATCTTTTTGTCATCAACTCATATGGCTCTGCTTACCCAGTATGGTCCTGATGTCTACTACTTTGCATGAACTATAGTACTATACAGCAACCATCCATCATAATTAATAAAACTATCATTTCAGGCTCTTTTTATGTGTCTCCTGCTGCCATTCTTGTCAAAGTTATGGGGGGTTCCATTCTATCTACTACCAACATATATAAGAGATGGTGCAGCCTGCTTTCTAAATATGGGATCACTATCTTCTGGTAATTTTCCTAATTTCTTTGGGATATCTCTTCTCTCTGTCTCTTGTTAGCTTGCTTTGATCTTTGTGGTACATGCAACAGTTTTCTGATCGGATTTCTTTATCACTTGACTCCTTTTGTGATGATACTAGGAGGCTAAATGAAGATCTTAATCGATCACTGATATCTCTTAAAAAAGAAATAAATTTCCGATGATTAACTACCGTAGACATTTAGTTTCTGAAGTTTCTACTCATTGTATTAGTACTAAACTAGTCTCGTTTGCCTCTTTGAGTTGAGCTTTAAGCACTGCAAGGATTATTTGTAGTTGCAGTTGTATGACTTAAAGCTATGGATTCATAATAGAGAACTTCAATAAGGTACTTTCCCAGGAAAAAAGGCAGCTCAGTGGGCATACTACCATATTGTACTCAGGGAAAACATTACCGGTAAGAAATTTTTATCGGATGGTAGCGATAACACTGGTTTTCGCCATTTACCGGAAATTTCGGCCGAAAATTTTTAATTTAAATTTGATTTTTTCAGATGTAAAGACAAAAAAATTCTAAATTTTGAATTTAAATATGAATTTGGATGGAAATTAAATAAATCCAATTTTTTTTGCTTGTTATAAAAATTTATTGGACCCCACCGATAACATCGGTAACCGCCAATTACCAGTGAAGTTTCGGCGATAGAATTTTCATTGGACTTGTACTTAGGAATGTTAACATGTTTTAAATTTAAAGAACATAGCGACATTAAGTTTATTTTTCCCCTGATATGTAGGCATGCTGCATAAGCATCTAATACTTGTTAAACTTTTGAGTTGTGCAGGCTGTGAAGGGGCACCACTGCTACCACTACTATTTGTCTTGGTTAATATGGGATTCAATATATCGTTGCTACACCTACTAAAGATCTCTTCGGCTGTTGTATCTTCTCTGGCCTCAACATTCTCAGGTTTACATTTATTTTCTGGACATCATGCTATTTCCCACCAATAAATAGCATAGCCAAGCTTTTGCTTTCATTTATACTTCACCATGTGTCATCTTTTGTGGAGATTTTCACATGAGAAGTCAGAACTAGTTTTGAAGAAAGGTGGGGATTCAGTTTAAAACTGATTCCCTGGGATAGCATTAGTATATCTAGTAGTTTAAGGACTGATTAAAAACTTCCCTACACGGTTCATTGCATGCCATCCAACCTTCAAATTGGGAATCCTTATTATGACCATACACAAGCTGGGATTTTGTATTCACATCTTGCTTCCCAAGTCTCAACATACAAATTACTATTTTAGTTGTTACGAATATTGTGTGTATTCAAGAGACCCAATGTGCAATATATATAGGAAGTACAAGGGGATATATGTTATACATATATAAGAAAATACAAAAGACATATAAGGAAATACAAAGTTATTCCTATTTTAACACACATCTCAAATGCAAGGTGTATACAATAGCATTACATTTCAAAAGAATAGACACTAAACCAGAGAAAATCCAAAGTCCGAGTCTTTGTAATGTTGTCGTAGTGTGCAACTCTTGGAAAATGTGTCAAGTGTCAAAAAATCTCCTCCCATCCGGGGTCGTGCTATAGCCCATAAAGCACAAGATGCAGGGGTTGAGAAAGTAGAGGCAGACGGGAACAAAGTCGACCGCGGCAACACGACGAAGAAGATGATGAACCCAACAGGAATAGAGAAAGCTATCAAATCAAGCCGAAAAGGAATAGATAGAAGTATGGCGGCGCAGATTGAAGCCCAAAACGGCGACGACGCAGTGCATAAGAAGCGCAGTGCACAAGAAGCACGGTGGCCTTAGAAGCTCGGGGCGGCGGCATCATAACGACTTCTACGATCTGCAATGGCTCGAAGAGAAGAGCGGCAGCTGCTGTCATGCGAAAAGGAAGGAAAGAGCCAGGAAGCAATCGACTGACTGACTGACAAGGATTTTGTGGACTTGCACGACTTAGATGAAACTCAAAGATAGAGTGTTACGGTCTTAGACGGACTCAAAGGGAAAAAGAAACTCAAAAGAGTAGCAGATACTAGGGTTTTTTTTTAATCCTAGAGGCGGCGCGCAACGGAATTTGGTGGCAGCGAGGAACAAGCCTAGATGCGAACCCGCTCTGATATTATGTTATGAATATTGTGTATATTCAATAGCCTAATGAACAATATATATAGGGAGTACAAGAGGATATATACCATACATATATAAAGAAATAAAAAAAATTAAGGAAATACAAAGTAATTCTTATTCTAACATTAGTAACACCATTCTCAGGGTTAGTTGGAAGCATCAGGATTTTCGGTAAAATAAATAAGCAACAATGAACCGCATCTTTAATATATCATACTGGGTGTGAAGAAGGCAGAGTTGTGATGACTTCGGTCTGTTGACAGTGCTGTTGTGGTCCAGTCTATCAATTAAAACCAGAAAGGACAATGATAAGAATGTTAGAACTTCATATTTCACTTGCTTCTCTCCGTACCACCATTCTATAACCTTGATGCTTTTGAGGTGTAGATTGGCTGGTTTTGGAATTCGGACCATGAGGATGATGCAGACCCTTTGTTACAATGATGAGTTATGGAGAAAGTAGTACTCCCTCAGTTGATTTTTATAAGGCGAATATTTCAAGATTCAAACTTTGCTATTTTTACCAACAATATATATGTTATGTGATACAAAAGTGGCACCGTTGGATTCATATTTGAAAATACTTTCTTATGATCATGATTCGTAGTTATGCAAAATATATTGTAAAAGAAATTTATTATCAAAGTTTAATTTGGGAGACCACACCAAGTCAATCGTGCCTTATAAAATCAACGGAGGGAGTAATATTTAGCAAGGATCTAAAGCCTATTAAAGTTGCCAACGGACATGCCAGTATATGTTCAACCATCATAGCCTAGGAAAGGAGAAAAGAAAAACACAGTTGGAAGTGAATCCAATAAAAGGAGAAAAGAAAAGCACACTTGGAAGTGAATCCAATAAAGGAGGTAGCCTTTAATCCAGAATGTGGACAGAAAGTGATGGCTATGTTGGGTGACCATGATTCCACATAACTGAGTTGCGCCATATCAATTCAAAACTAAGTGTACTAATATTATTAAGGAGTGGAAATAGGGGAAACAAACACCAAGATTCAGCTGTAGCTTTCTTCCATCACCATTATCTGCATGTTTTTTATTTGGTTCGTACATAACGACTGCACAAGCCCTATCCATTGTCACTTTCTAATTTCCACTGCGCTTTATGGCCGCTTCCTGTTTTATCTTCAGGTGTGTAAGAGGCTCAATAGGTTTGTACATCTGTTAGCGGTTTTGAAACTTGTGTGCTCCTTTAGCAAAGGACTACCCATACAGACTAACCTGTGTCAACAAACTTTGGGCCTTCTTTTCTGATACTGGTGAATAGTGGGGTGTGGGGTGGAAGCTAAAACCTTGAGTTTTTGACAAGTTAGAGGATAAGGAAGACCACAACTAACATTCCTTTTCTCATTATTTGTACAAGAAGATGCGAAGTAAATTGTGCAGAGCGAACTGATCACTAATTATGGTTTTCTTGGTGCAGTTCCGCTGTCCATCTACGCTTTCACCCTACCGCTGCCGTACATTGGTGTGGCATCGTCCCTCCCTCCTGGCTTCGTTGCAGGTGCAGCGGTACTCACCGCCGGCTTACTACTCTACAGCCTTCCACAGGCACAGAGTTATGGAAATTCCTTCAAAAGCAGGAATGCCTAGCTAACACTCATTTATTCATCTTTCTCCCCATTCTACACAACCATGGTTCTTCATCTGGCCTTGAAAGGTAGAGCAGAAGTTCTCCTGAGGGCCACCTGACTGTTGTATGTTGTATGATATATCATATATCCGATAAAAGTGAGGAAATGTCGCGTGGATACGGAATAAATCTTTAAGAGAAGAAAGTACCTGACCATCAGACATTCTTTCTTGTTACTGAGTGAAGGTCGGAGATGGGTATGCACCGTTATTAGACGGGACGAGAGCCAGGGAGAAAAGCAGGAGCATCATCACCACAGGGACGAAGAGCAAGAACGGCGGCGGCGGCGCCAGCGGCGGCAGCACCAATGGGAGCCACAGGAGGATCGCCGCCGCCGCCAGCAACATCATCAGGACGCCCTTGTCCATCTTGGCCGTTCTGCAGTGTAAAGGAACCTCTGCCTGCTGCTCCGGTGGCTCACCGGCTCCGGCCAGTCTTAGACGTTCATCTTTGTGTTTGAGCAAGTGATGTATGATTGTATCCAGTGGAAGTGTGGAACCGAGAAGTTGACAGGCTATATATATGGCCAGCCCGCTGCTTCAAGCAGCAGGATGAGATATGATCGACGGTGTGTTTTCTGTGTGGTAGACACTGCATCTTTGATTCTTTGTTGCAATCCAGTATATATACTGCACTCACTGTGATCATGGAGGCCCTTTTCTGGGAGGTCGAGAATGCAGGTGGGCACCCACCGCTGCGGCGGTGAGGTCCCCGACCCCGACAGGCATCTCGCGCTCGGAGGTCGAGAGGACATGGGGAAATACCTGTTGGCACTTTTCCAAAACCAGCGGTAAGCCGGTTCCCAGATTTCAGAGTAGTTTTTACTCCCTACGTTTTCATTATATTTGTCCACTGTAGTACGGACCGAGGAGACACCGAATCTAAAAAAAAAAGTTAATAAAAATGATCATACATACCCCTATCAAATAATATAACATAACTATTTAATACCTTCCAAAGCATTTAAATAAGGGTAGAGAGTAAAAATATTTCAATAACTATATTTTGATTATCTCAATGGATAGATATTTTAAACGGATACTCCCCAGACTGGACAAATATAGTGAAACTGCGGAAGTAGTCTACTTTGGTAAATCCTGAATAGTTGATAGTCCTTCCGTTTCTTTTTATAAGGTATATTTTGATCACGTGTGGAGATTAAAAATGTCGTAAAACCAAGAGATGACCATAAAGTACCTAGTGTTAATGTGCTGGGAATAAGAGAGATGATAGTAATCAATATTGAAGAGGAGGGAAGATAAATAAGGGCAAAAGAGAAAAAATGTCATTAAAGTCAAATGCACGTCTCATATTTTGAAATAAATTGAAAAAATTATATGCTTTATATTTTAAAACGGAGAGAGTACCTTTTCTCAACTAGGTTTAAGGTGTTGTTTCTGTTATTGTATCGATTAATTAAGCCATGGGAACGGGAATGACGACTGATGAAAGTATGGCGAACCAAAACGTCGCTTGGAGAGAGGAACTGTAGGCGGTTTTGGTAATTAACCGCTGATTGGTGCGGAAGCGGGAGGAGACCTTTGGTACATGACCAGATGGACAACAATTTGTGAAGACAAATTTGACGGTTAATATTTTCTCGATGACGTGGCTCATTTAAACGGTTTGCTTTGTAGTCGATAATGCAGGGGAGAGAGATCTGCAGTCACCGTATCTTCCCTATGAACATGCAAGTTCCAGTTCCAAGTCACTCTAGCTTCTTGGCTGTTTATGATGTAGTACTACTACTCTAGTTCAGAAGACTAATGGGGTACTTTAAGTCGAAGTTCACTACTAGTATAGTCTTAATTAAATTTTGGCTGTTAACGTGTACGGTGATCATAGTGATATCGCAGAGTAGGCGGAACCATACACGCGTATAGGTTCCCCTCCCCTTTGTGTTGTCCCCTCCATTCGAGGAATCGAGGCCCACTTCCAACCCTGCCTGACACCGCAAAGGCAACCCTGCCTGACACCGCAAAGGGACAGGGGAAGTTGATCCCTCCAGCGCATGCGATCCAACTTGCCCGCATCACACATGGTCTGCGGCCGCACGACCAATGACGCACGACCCGTGCCGTGCCCCTCCTGTCAATCGGACCACATCATCCGATCAACAGTTGTGCAACCTTAGCGAATGCATACGGATATTGCTCTCATTTTTTTTTTCCAGAGTTGCAGTCGGACATAGTTCATCCTGTATTTTAGTATCGAATTCTCATTTCTCTATCTCATATTCGCTCCTTAAATCTTCGGTCGGTCGGACATAAATTATCCGCCCCGTTTGCACCCTATCAACCAGTAGCAGTACTTACTACTCTCTCTAGTTCATAAAAAACAAATCATTTTGAACATCAACATGGTCTCTAAAATACAATTTTGATCACCAATTACTATTGTAATATATTTTAAAAATCTAATAAAATTATAGTATTATGAAAGTATTTTTCAAGACGAATCTACCCATATGATTTTTTATGTATCTAGTATAAATATTTAAAAGGATATAAATAACCAAATTTTCTAAAATTTAAGCACATGCATTGTAAAACGACTTGTTTACGTGAACTAAATTACTGGACAGCGGTACGCCTATCAAAAAGCTAGAGCTGCAGAAAACCACCAACTCAGCTCTTGCTTTGCCATTCATTAATCCTACAGATTTCTTTTTTCAATGCGGCACCTAACGTTGTAACATGTGCTTAAAAAGTGATTGCCGTCTCGATTTCGAAAAGGCATTGGCCGCTCGAAAACCCAGCCCAGATGAGAGCGAGACAGATGGGTTCGGGTTTTTTATTGGTCAGATTCGATAGCCACATTCACCTCGTACAAGCTGCTGACCAAACACAAGGAGTGCACACAGCCAAGGGGGACCCAGGAGTGGACCGCTCTACAGTTAGCACGGCAACTGGACACCGCCGCTTGACTGGTTCGTTATCCGTTAATCACATTGAAATTTCCGTCTTGTTTGAAATGCAGAGTTTCGGGCTTGTTTGGAACAAAGTAGCTTGGAGGAATCTTGTAGGACTGAGTTCCTGTAGGATCCCCCCTTCTATCAGAACCTTTTGGATTATGTAGGAATGGCTCAAAGAACTCCCGTGCATAGGAAAATATTCCTTTCCTCCACTTTTTTTTTGAGGATTTTAAACTTGAGTTCAAACCTCGTGTCAAAATTCTTACGAGAAGTTCAAGGCAATCTAACTCTTTCTCTCCCCTTCTCTCTCTAATCATTCCCTCTTAACATTCATGTAGAGTATGCAAACACCTGCTTTGTATAATTCTTGCGTTTTTCAATTCCTATAGGATTGCAATAAGCGTGACATCCAGTTCATGTGTTTTTTCGTGTGCCTGTTGTTTTGATTTCCTGCATTCAAAACGGGTCCTTCACGTAAAACAGTTCAATTTCTATATGAATTTGGAAAATTTTATGTTCCAAATTACCCCCTTCTAACATTTCGAGTCAGCCTTGTCTTTGCAGAGGCCTATACAGTTAGCCTAACTTTGGAGTGTAGGATTGACCTATTCCTTTCCTTTGGAATTTCTCCCTGTTCATAATGTTTTGGGAATTTCTCCCAATTTCCAATTGCTGTAGGATTTCAATAAACATGACACTCAATTTCTGTGTTTTTCCTATTCTTGCTATTTTGATTTTCTACATTCGAAAAAGGCCCTTCACAAGAAATAGTTTAATTTCCATGTGAACTTGGAAAATTTTCCGTTCCAGACTACCCCTTCCAATATCTCAAGTCATACTTGACTTTGCATAGGCCTATATATACAATTCGCCTAACTTTGGAGTGTAGGATTGACCTATTCCTTTCCTTTGGAATCTCTCCCGATTCATAATGCTTTTGGAATTTCTCCCAATTTTTTTTTTGAAAGTTTCTATGCAATCTTCCTCTCCCTTTCTATCTCTCTCACTCGGACGTACTGTAATTCTTAAGCTCCCTGTGTTTGATCCAAAAGCATATATATATTCCTATATTTTTGTACCCTACGGTTTCATTATAGTTTTCGTATTCCTGCAAATTTTTCTTCGCCGGTGCTCCTTTGAGTTTGATTACAAGCATCCGATCGTCTGCACAAACAGCAACAGCTTGGTCTGACGAGATGCCATTATTTGACATGGACCAGCGGGTGACCAGGTTTGCTTGTCCATTTATGCGTTGCCTGCTAGCCACTAGTAGCTCGTACGAAACCAACACTTTGATCGGCCGAGTTCGATGCACCTGGCCAAAAGCCTCGCGACACGTTTCAGGAAGCAGAGGCAACTTGGCAAGAGGGGCTCGGAACTGACAGCGGTGTGCAGTGCAGTGCTGTTCAGTGACGGCTCGTGTCCCTGACGACGCGGCAGGGAGCCGGCCAGTGCGCGTGCAGGGCAGTGGCCGCTCGAGAAAAACGAGGGCACCACTCGCCGCTGTGCTCGCGATTGGCCCGACACGCGCGCGGGCTGAGGCACGGGGACGGCCGGCCGCGCGCGCCAATGGCAGCATGCAGCCGTACGGGCGATGGCCCGCCAACCAGCAATAAACTCCTTCGGCCGGTGGTGTAGGCCGGTTAGATTCTGCTTTATGAGATGGACGCGCATAAAGAGTGGACAGGGCTCCATATGAACACAATGGATGACAAGTGCTGCAATACTCTCTCTAAAACCTGTTTGGGACGCATAATTTCACATGAACTTCATAGAAATAGTTCAATTCTCACAAGAATCTAGAAAAATTCCCGCGGACATAACGGTGGCCAAAACAAAACCGAAGCACAGCTTATGAAGCACATCGAGAGCTTGTTTGCAATTACTCGCTACCCTACTACTGACCATACTGCTTTAAAATGTGTGCAACTTAGCGTTTAGAAGAACATATAGAATATATATATACAGGGTTGACGACTGATATTTTGCAAGGTACGATGTACTAACAAAACAAGTTCTCCAACTTAGTAAGACACTTTGAACAATGTGCAGATGCTATCGTGCGTACATGGCACGGTACATTTTTAGTTTCAAAACTAATATACTTTCTTAAATTAAAGAGGGTTGCAAAACATCTTGTAGGACTGGTATGGCAATAGGGAAGGGGTGAATGATGTCTTCAAATTTTTTCCCAAGTATTCACCTACCCTTCACTCCAATAGCTATGAGAAGCTATGAAGATCAAAAAAAAAAATCTGAAAACAACACTATTTCAAATCCGAAAATCTATGCAACTTTTGATTCGTAGATCCAAAAGACTTGAAACTTGAACTAAGGCTGGGTCATGACCTTAAGAACTTATCCCAACCAAAAATCTTGAAAAAACTTAAGAGAAATATGATCTTTTGGTTCGTGAAGCTCTGCTGCACCAAAACCGGCTCAAAATCTAAAAATGAGCTAACTCTCAATACAAAGCTCCAAATCACTTGAAATTTGGTATGCATCCTCTCTAGGATGTCAGGAACCTATTTCAATCATCGATTAAGAAAATCATTGCCAAAGTTATGACATTTTCCTGTTTGAGGAAAGTTGCACAAAAACGGGGCAAAAAACAAAGATAGTGAATATGACTTGCTCGTGGATGGATGATGGCCAAGATGGCTCTAGATATGTTCTCACATATCACAGCAAGCAATAACACTAAAGAAATCGAGGCAAAAACAGTTGAATCAAGAAATCACTCAGAAAGGCCAAAGAGAGCAAAAATCGGGTTTCTTCATGAACTTGCCATGAAAGTGCCTAGATGGATGGAGATTGATTTCTAGACGTTATCTCCATCTCTTACACGTCCTTGGCATAATAAGATCAAGAAGGGAAGAAAGTGGGGAAAACCAATCAAATCACGAGCAAATCAATCAACACAAAAGATATTTATGGAGATGAACAAAGATTGATTTATTGCTACTTGATGATGAGGGTTTTACAGCCACTCCACTTGAAGAACAAGAGAGCACACCATAGCACTCAACTTCTCTCAAACCCTAACCCTATAACTCATGAACCCTAGGTCTCAAGAGAGAATGATTGGATGGATGACCACAAGTCTCCACCCCAACCCCTTAAATAGATGGACTAACCAGCCACATCTAACCCCTTGTGGATACTATCCACTTAGCACAATGGGGAAAACCCGATAACCCCACACACACGGGTTTTAACTTATACTCTACTCTTATGCATGCTTTTCAAAGCGCATAAGCCCGAATCCGCTAAGTCCTTAGCCTTGATCCAACTTGATCATACCAGTTTCTCCATGACCTAAACCGCCTTTCCAAACACCGCTCAAGCGCCACGGTTTTCTATCGAAGCAGTTTCCGGTATTTTGGTCAAACTACCGAAATACCCTTCCTTGACCCGATCTTCTCCATCCATTGCAAGCAATCACCATGCTTGCCACGTGTAGATGCACCACTGGCTTGTCGCGCGTCGACAAGTCTCTCCCGTTCCGGTTCCACCAGACCATGCCTCACTTGGACCGACCAAGCCACATGGTGCAATCCCGCCGTTTGAACTTCCCTTCAACATTTCCCGCCTTTCTCATGCTATACTTGAGATCACCACACTACTACAAAAAGGCTAATACTGAACACCTCATCACAGACGATTGACCTAAACTGTCTATATTACATGCAATCACAGACGGTTTTGGTTTTGCGACCATCTGTGTTACTGGCTGCGCTAAAAACCGTATGTGAAAGGGTAATATCACAGACGATTCATTATGAAAACCGTCTATGAAGTATCACACACAGTTCTTAACAATAACTATCTGTGATACTTTACAAACGGTTTTCATAATGAACCGTCTGTGATACGAGACCATATCACGGACGGTTCCATTGTGGAACTGTCTGTGATATGAGACCATATCATGGCCGGTTCCATTGTGGAACCGTCTGTGATAAGTATCACTGACGGTTCCATAATGGAACCAGCTTTGATAAGTCTCTTTATTAGTAGGAACCCGCTAGGGTTTGCGCTCTAACTCGTCACTCCCCAGCGCCCTTACTCTCGTCTGTTCCCCTCCCCACCCGAGTGACCCCGTCGCCGATGCCGCCATTCTTCCAGTCACCGACACCGCCATTCTTCCCGTCGCCGACGGTTGTGACGCCATGGTTCATTGCACAAGACACTAGTACGATAAGAGTGTCTTGTGCAGTGCCACTGTTGTGCCATAACTACGGTGACGTTGCGTGCCTTCCCCTCTTCCTTCTCCCCCCGACGTGCGCGACCCCGACTACCTCACCGACCTCCCCCCGCTGCCTCTAGCTCCACCGACCTCAGCCTCGGCTATCTCACCACCGACACCGGTGATGTCAATCGAGGTAAGACAGATCTATTTGTTTATGCTGTTGGTATTCATGTGAACCGAGTTGCAATGTGGGCTACCTAGCTAGCTTGTCAGTTGATAGTCGGTTTGGACACCCTTGGCCTTGCTATCTTTCCCTCTCGTGGATCGCCGGGCCGGATGGATGGATGGATTTGGAGGTAGGGAATGGGGTTGTGTTTGGGTGTGATTGCTGGTATGTTCTTAAAGACATTTTTGTTTTCGACACGTATGATGCAGGTGTCTCTTGAAAAACACATCGATGCAACCTTAAAAGTGGCAACCGAGGGAGGCAATTTGGTTGCCTCCTAGAGAGGATCTTAACAAATGGTCGCTCGTTAATAGTAAGTCCGATCACCATCTATTCTTAGGATAAATAACACCATGCATGTAAGTGTTTTATGGATATAGGTGAGTTTCTCTGAGTTGCTTCTCCTATCTGCTTGACATGAAAACCGCAAATGTTACTAGTTGTGTTCACTGATGAGATATGAAATGAATCTCTAGGGACAATAGGATGAACTGTATA